>JMSH01000088.1:34471-95810 GCA_000712465.1 Huntiella moniliformis
ACCGCGCAACAGCATCCCGTAGCCCCTTCACCGAAACATCCACCCCGTCAACTGTAACACCCCGAGCTCCAAGCTGGTCCACCACCGACGCATAAAGACAATGCCCGTCCGGCGCAATCTCATGGAGAGCGAGAGAGTGCGATTTTAACTGGCTGGTCATGGAGGCGGTTTCTTGGGCGCGGAGGTCAGGTGTGATGGAGGCTTCGGCGGCGGCAGCCTCTTGCATCTGGGAGATTTCAGCGGCGCGTTTGGCGAGGCGTTCTTTGGCGCGGTTGCGTTTTTTAGGGGGGAGGGTAGGTTCGGCAGTTGGGAGGGGTTGTGGTTTTGTTTCTGGAGTGGCGGACTCGTTGGTTTCCACGGCGTCAAGGGCCTCTTCAATTGGCTCCTCGGAGACATCACCCTGTAAGACTCTCAACTCCTCCGCATGCTTCTCTTTCAAATCCCGCTCTAACCGGTCACATTCCTCGTTGACGCCCTTCCTCGTCTTCTTACTCGCATTTTTCTTCTTGTTGATGATTCGGCCTTGTAGTTGTTTAAGTTCCGTGCGATGGCGGGAAAGAGTGCTTTCGAAATCGGGTGTATCCGTTGGTTCCGTCATTTTTTGGAATTTGTCGGGTGGTTGTGGTGATGATGCAGGTTGATTTTTGGGGGCTTAGTCATTAGGTGGGTCGGGGCTTGGGGTTACACGAGGGTTTGGGTGGGTTGGTGATGGATTTGCATTGTTCGCTGGTTAAGCTCACAAGGGACTCTAATAAACAATCATCAATCAATCAAACATTGTTCGCTGGCTTGGTGTGGATATTTGATGGTGTGCTTGGGATTGTTTGGTTTTGAGTGAAGGAGGATTTTCGTATTGCTTGGAATTCTTGACTCAGGTGCCGGCTTTCTTGCGATTTTACTTTTGTAGATTGGCATACATTTGAATCTATCTGTTTGTCACCGGGTAAACGGAATAGTCCGATTTGGAGAGCGAATCGAAGGCTATTATTTCTGAGACTCAAATAATAGAATATCTTTATACTACACCATTGCACTTTCTATTGTCGCTGTTGAGTTAATCACAAATAGTTACGAGTCTAAAATACTACTGCTGCTTGCTCTCGTCTTTGATCTGAGTGGGTATAAATACACAGCAGTTGTTCGACCGAGGAACTTGGCAACGGGCCGAGCCTCTTATTGAATTGACTCAAATTAAAAACTAGCTAGTCTTTGATTTCTGGGCATTTGTATTGTCCTTTGTGTTAGACAAAGACTAAGGTACGGTCTTCTATTGGTGTAGCCGTGTCATCCTTTGTGGAAGTAACCACGTACTTGGCCTGAGACGACGTATTAGAAGTTTGCGAGTGACTGCTGCTTATGTTGTTATCGTGCATCAACTTACCATGATTCGTCTTGTATCTACCCAAGATTAGAAGAAACTGAAGAGATAACCCACCTGGACACTGCCTGCTGGGGACAATACTTGCCCGAAATGAGGCACAGTCCAATAGCCATTCCGTGGCCGAACTCACAAAAGCATATCACCTTTACTTCACCTACGGCCCCCGAGGACCCAGAGTTTACCAGCATTCCAGATTTAATAGGCAATATACCATACGGCACTTACCCACCGGATAAAGGGGTTGGTAGAGAGAGAGAAAGAGTTGAGTTCACAGAACTCGTGAAAGAGTCTGAACACCGTCCTGACACCACATGCATGTGCTGATGTAGCTTTTTTTAAGATGACGAATGCATTCCTTTTTCAAGCTGTTACTCTACACTGAGGTTGGCATTTGAAAGAAATGGTCAGTTTTACTTTGTTACATAGCGGCGGAAGTGTTGCATCGTAGTCACCACGCGCAGTCGGACGGGTGCTCTGAGATTGTGCTACCCTCCTTACTACCCCGGGACAACCTAAGTTTTTCATATGTAAACACTATGTCTTGTAATCGCACGTAATTCAGATACCAAAAGATGTCTTATGGTTTTTCTGCCTAGTTGTACCGCTCGGTTACACTTAAGCCCGGTTAACACGCGAATCACATCGTTGGTAAAGCGATTGTCCTTCCCCATGAGCCGCGACAATAGTCTTGTTACGCGGCTTCCTATGCGAACCACACAAGTTTGTGATGAACACTGTGCGGCACTGTATACGGGAACATGGCTGGCAGTTCATCGCTTCATCGCACGGTTTTTGCATTTGCATGCATCACTTCTGGAACGAACATACTAGTTATTGTAATGATACATAAGTACCATGGAGCTTCTTAGTCATTCCAGGGCTTCTCGCAGATTTGCCTTCATAAGAAAGGTACGGAAATCGGTGGAAGATCTTAGACTCAAGATGGCCATTATCCCACGCTTTAGTCCCAATCCGGTAATTTTGAGGACGGAATAAGCCATGTTTGTACGCGGTAGACTGTATATTCGCCACAATCGAAACTTGTATACCGCTGAGATATGTGGGCACCAATCTCATAAATCGATGGATAATCACCCCTTTCGTCTTGGATTATGGCGGAAACTCTCCCTATCTTTGTCATCCACCCCCCTATCATGTTCTGTCGAAATTGATGTTTCGTGTCTATCTTTCTCCATCTTTTGAACTTTCTGCGAAAACTTGAGCGAAACCCAACTAGTTTGGGGCAGAAAAGACGGAAAGTGGAACTAGATAGTTTTGGTGGTTATAAAGCATACGGAATTCGACAAAGTACACCAAATGTGTCCTCGACATGATCTATATTTCTCATTTATTTCAAATCAAATGTGTATATATGTATATAGATGTTTATTGGCATGGTAATAGAATGAAGTGGACGGTCATGGCCGATCGGGGTTTAACCCTACTATTGGCGCTCAGAGTATTGAAGACGAGATCAACTTTGCATCATACCTTCCACTCGTTTATTCATTTTTGACAAAGTAAACCAATAAATGCTCAAAGCGGGTGGAGGGTGGCGACTCTGATTTCAAATGCGCCCCGTTTTGTATGGTTGGAGCAATAGTTCACAAAAAAAACATCAGATAGTCGAATAGTACGTCAATCCAGTTTGACCCATGTATGTAAGACCTGAAGTATTGCCCCATACGGAATCCGTCGTGCTATTGCTGATATACATATCCCGCTTTACGCTAGTACCCGACTATGGAAACTTGCCCACCATATTCCGTGTTCATCATCACGTGTTAACCAAACTGGTTCGCCAAAAAGTGCAAAACCAAACCAGAACAATCCTAATGTCTCAGAGATTCAGTTCCATCTACTTCGACAGGTTTCCTCCACGGCCAAAGTTTATCACACGGCTCAAGTCAATCGTCTACAAAAAGCCGGTCTTCCCTCCCATTTCTACATCTTAATTTCTCTTTCCTTTTTTTTCTTTCATTATCAACCAAAATAAGGGTGAATTATCTGCGTCTTGTTTGCCGCCTCATCGAAACAAGAGGAGTTTAAGGCCATGATAGTCAATAAAAGCACTTCCAACACATCTTGGTAACGCTTGTATGTGTTGGTGATTCTTTTATTGTCAATCATTGCTTTAAACTCCTCTTGTTTCGACGAGGAGGCGAACAAGATGCGGATAATTCACCCTTATTTTGGTTTAGAGAGGCTTCCAGCTTATATAAGCGGGTATATACTATAGGATCGCCTTAGTTGAGGTAACCTTGGAAGATAATTGTACCAGGTCGCCAACGGCAAAGTCGTCACTGTAAAGGCTGCTAAGCTGATGAGATACTTGTAGCTATTATCTCTTTGTCTCTGTTTGCTTTTCCTTTTTGGTTTTTACCTGTGGAGACTTTGTCTGATCTCATGTGGAAACCCGCTCAATACATTTTCGACCTTACTCTGTTCGAGGAGCTGAAGCTAACAATCTCGTAGTACCCAACGGACACAGTGCTATGTTCGGGCTCAAGTGGGTTATAGGACTATTAGCGGATGCTCGTTGACTTCCAGTTGGCAAGATTGTTGTAGCGTTTTCCATGCCCAAGTCCCGTAATCTCAACCAAAACTATGGCGCCTCATTGTGAGGGTAATCTTCCCAGTGTAAAGTCTGACACGACTGAGCGAACTCCTCGTCATCCACATCCCGATAACAATCCATTCACATATAACCCCGATTCACACACCAGATCACAAACAAAGTTCACAATTCACCAAAAACACCAACCAAATAAACACAAAAATCTGTATTCACAAAAGAAAGGAACAAAGAAAACCCCCACAACTCCCAACTCCAGCAATGCCAAACCCCCAAACATATCAGAAATCAGAACAAAAGAAACATAACAATCACCACCTTCGCCCAGCTAGAACCCCTTAAAAGGATCATCTCTGACAAAAAAGTCGTCATCACCACCCATCCGACTACCACTCCATCTCGAGCTATTATATGAATCTCTCTGTCGACTCCGACTATTCCGTCGTCTTGCCTCCTTACTTCTTCTTCTCGCCGCTGTTCTAAACTCCTCCGTCTCATCTGGATCCTCTTCAAACCCGTTGAATGCCAATGGGGAAATGAACGCCTCCATGCGAACCGTTCCAATGGCGTCAAAGAAGTTATTTGGTGCCGGTGCTCTTGAAGAAGCCTCACTCATCCGTCCCGAAGCGATACTTCCAGGACCACTACCCCCTTGAATAGGTCCCGTCAACGACCCCGGGGCAATACCTCCCATGATACTTTGCGCGTATAAATCCGATGACCCGTTCGTTCCAATCGAACCAGCCCCGATACTTCCGTTACTAACGTGGTAAGCCGAGGATCCCGCTGGTCCACTAAAGCCACGGAAACTCAACGGTGGGGGAACCCGTCCACCCGTGTTACTCCGTTTTCTTCCATGGAGAGGACCCGAAGGGACTTGTTGTGGAGCGCGGTCGCTGAAGCGGGGAATCATAGGTGGTTCGGCGGCACCAAATGATGTGTCGCGCGTGTGTGTACTAGCTGCGACAGGTGAAAAGGACCGGCGGCCAGCAGTCATATATGTTGGGTTATCACTGTGCGGCATTGGCGGAAGACTAGGGCTAGGAAGGTCATCTGGGAGATCTGGGAGATCTGGAATCTCAGGAAGTTCCAATGGGAGAGGCGTCTTTTGGAGGTTGTGACGCGACTTGGTAAGGCGGATAGAATCCCGGATACCACTACGACGGGGCTTCACTGGCGCGGGAATTTCGAAAGCAACTGGGTCGGAAGGTGGTGGTGGTGCTAAGTTATCGGGAACAGACTGCGCCGAGTGAGCCAAGAAACTCAAAGCCGTCAACCAAAGGTAATGCCGTTCAGCGCTAGTAGCAGTAAACTTCAAAGCCCTCTGCGGCGTCAAAATCAAAATAGACCGGTTAAACAGGGCGCCCACGCCTCTCGGTGGCGGATTATCATCCTTCACATCCAAAACACTCTGAATAGCCAACTTGCGTCCTGCCTTGCCACCCATGAGGATACTATTTGAGCTCGGCTGCTTGCTACTCCAGAGGATGGCCCGCTCGTAGGGAGCCAGCCAGACCCAGCGCTTGTGCCGATCATTGCTAGGTTCCTCGCGGTTTCCAGTCTCGACGCCAAAGGACTTGCGCCGACGGACATACTTGAACATCCATTCACCAATCATGGTCTGCGCGATGGCATCAACGACACCTGTTGCCTGCTGCTGAGACCCAGCACCCGAGGGGGTTTCGCTTTGTTGAGTGTTGGCTGTGTTGGCTGTGTGGCCCGTCATGGCAGTGTTAGCAGTGGTCGACGAGAGCTGCGAGCGGTGACGGCGGTATCCGCCACTGGCGCTTCTATAACCACTAACACCACGGGGGCTAGGCAGTTGTTCCAATGGCAACGGTGGCAGCGATGGGCTAGTAGGGACATCACTACCCATCAACGTAGACGGAGCAGGCGATCTACTCTCTCTTCTCCGGTGACCAGCCCTAGGCAAAGCAGCTGCCGATCTAACCTTCCGAATGCTGTTAGCACGGAAATGGGTACGACCGGAGCCTCTGCGCAAAACGGGGCTTCTCTGGCCATCACTAGGAGCAGAAGCAGTAGCGGGAGGACGACGAGATGAGGCGCGTGTTGGTATGGGGAATGGCGGATCGCGCACCTCGGGCAGACTGGGACTGCGGGGGCGAGTGTGGGAGGCAATTCCGCTTTGGATCATCGCGTTCTTGCGCATACCAGTGGCCTTGTTGAAGATCTTGCCGCGGACTGATGGGCGACGAATAGGACCAGGGCCAGCAAGCTCGTCAGTGAGTGTGTACCGAGTGAATACCTCTCCGCGAGAGGCAGTCTGAATGGTGACGTCTTCATGTTGCATGGCAGCAAGTGAAGATACGCGCTTAGGACGAATGACAGAGGTTCCAGGCTTAGGAGCGGCAGAAAGTGGCGTGTTGAACTCCTGGTCACTGTCGCCATCCATGTAATCCTCCGCCTCATCTGAGCTAACGCCATCAAAGCCAGCAAACAAGCTAGAAATCCGATGAGGTCTACGCATAGGAGCCTTCTCGCTGGAAAGGGGGCCATCGTCGTTGTTACCCGGGTAAGCATCCATGGTGATCTCACTGGAGCGCATAATAGCGGGCGGTGATGAGGACAGGTCGGGAATAGTGTTTTGGCTGGTGAGTCTGCGCGGGTTTCTAGGCGGCACATAGCCACCAACACTAGGATATCCACGACTGTCATCAACAGGAGAGCTGACTTCGGGAGAACCAGGACGGGAACGGATCGCAGACGGCTGGAGATGGGCAGGGAGTTGGGCAAGGCGCTGGTCGATTCTGATGGGCTCAGTCTGGATAGAGGCGGAGACCATAGGAGCACCTGGGAGGTTCGCTTGGGTTCCGACGTCTTTTTGGTGTTGTGGGAGACGGTGTTCGGCAGGGGAGGCGGGTCGAGATGAAGGGGGGACAATGCTGATTGTGGGGATTGGAAGAGGAACGGGAGGGTCGCGGAAGATGATCTTTTCGATCTCCTTGATGACTTCAACTTCCTTAAGAACCTCGATTTCCTTGAGAACCTCGACTTCTTTAATAACCTCAACAGGAACTTCCTTAGTAACAGTAATCTCCTTGATGACTTCGACGGGAACCTCTTTGATGACCTCGACCTCCTTGATGACCTCAACTTGTCTGATAACCTCGACGGGAACCTCAACTGGGACTTCGACAGTAACCTCCTTGATAACTTCAACTGGGACTTCCTTGGTAACCTCCTTAATCACCTCAACCGGAACTTCAACCGGCACTTCAACGTGCTTAATGATTTCCACCTCCTTGATGATTTCCCTCACAACCTCCACAGGAACCTGGACCTCCTTGACAACTTCGACCTCCTTGAGGACCTCAACTTCCTTCAACACCTCAACCTCCTTCAGAACCTCAACCTCTCTAACAACCGGCATCTCAACATATCTCTCCCGAATAACAACCCTCTTCTCCACTCTAACCGGCTCAATACCAACACTAACAATCCCACTTGGTGAAATCGGCGCTCTCTCAATCTCCCCTCTCTTCTCCACAACCTCCGCTGAAACTGCCGCTGTAATCGTCAAAGGCTTCTCAACAGGAACTCTCTTTTTCGCCTGGTTCGCTTCAATCTCCACCATAGAGACCTTCCGAGAGAGCGTAGGTTGAATGGGCGTCTTAACAGGGAGTTCACCAGGGACGGTAGGCATAGAGACGATAGTGGCGCAAACGGTGCCGAGAACTGGTGATGGTGGAGGCGAGAATTGAACGGCACTGTCGGTATATTCCACAACGACAGCAGGTGGTGTAGTAGGACGTTCAAGAATAGTAATATCAGCCTCATCAGTGACAGTCCCAATGATAGAAACTTCATCCTCGGCCGCCTCAGGTACAGGCTCGGGCTTCAATAAACTTCTAGCAACACTTGCCGGTCTCTGGGTACTTTCCAAGCTCAAATTCCGCATATGTCTCTGTGCCAAGCCAATAGAATCACGGCTAAACTCACGGGAATGTCTATACCCATAGGACATGACACTCTCCCTCCGGTCGTCATAATCGTCAAACTCATCGTCCTCTCCAAAGTTCAACTCATCAGCCAACGAGTTCAATCCGCGGGAGTTCGAAATGACAGAGTACCGGATACTTCCAGCGACACTCATTGTCCGACGAGATCTAATACTAGCCGAGTCACTAGCACTAGCGGCATCATCGGCATCAGCTTCCTCGTCTGTAGTGGTGCCATGTGGGTTAGCGGGGAACTGTTCCTGGTACGACGCAAACTCATCGAATAAAGCCTTCATTCTCGTCTCAGCAACATGAAGCTTGCGCTCAAACTTGCGTCTCTCCTCGCCCCATTCGTCTTTTTCCTTGCTCCAGGCCTCATGAACCCGCACTGAATCCTCCTCTTGAACCCGTAACTTTCTCTGTACAGTCTCGAGTCTTTTCCGCGCGTCACTAATGGACTCTACAGCTTCGTCGCGCTCCTTGGTTAAATCACCCATGGCGGATGAAGTGCCGCCCTCGAGCAGAGCCAGCTCGCGCTTCAATTGGCGGTTATCCTTGGTAGAAGTAAGCATCTTAAGTTCGAGCGTCTCCTGTTCCTGTCGCGACATATGTAATGCCGTCTCCAGCTGCTCGATCAGCTTGATCTTCTCCTCCTGGTCCCGTCTCAAGGTGAGAATCTCGGAAACCAAATTGGCATGCAGCGTAGGCGTAAACCGCCGCGGATCGAGAATACTAATCGTCTCATCTGTGGTGATATCCTTGGACATGCGCTTATTGACTTTATCGGAGGGAACTGGCGGGGTATTCGACTTGCGACCCGGTGGCGTCATTGAACGGCGAGCGGCGCGGCGCGAAGCCCGGCTGTTTTTCCGGGACGGCACGTCGGAATGGGCGGGTGTTGGTAATGTGGCGGGGCCGAATTCGTCTTCCGTTTCCCAAGCGTTCATGACGTCGAGGGTGGGAAACGGCATTGTGAAGGCGGATGCGTGCGCAAACGCGGGCGCACAGTGGGGGCGTTTGTATATTTGTGTATAGGGGTATTATGTGTTGAGATGGTTGTTGAAGAATTTTGAAGTTACTTGTTTAAGGGAGACTGTAGGAATGGCGTCGGTGAAGAATAATGTGTCTAGTTTGGTGTATGTGTTTTAGAGCTTCCTTCGCGGCTTAAAAACAAAGGGATGGATGATTTGTGGCAGATGAGTGGGATTGTATAAGTTGGTTAGTTGGACTGGAAGCCAAATAGTAGTAGTGGTAGTAGTAGTAATAAGTGATAGCTTAAAAACGAAGAACAAAAAAAAAGTAGACAAAAGAAACAATTCAACGGTATAATGTACAGCCAGTGTCTCGAGAAAAGCGACAACTAGGCGCGAATGAAGATGAAGATTAACAAGACAAAATGGAAATAGTTCGTGAGAATGACAACGTCTAGATCTATGACGCCGTTTCTATCTGCTATGAGAAGAAAAGAAGACAGACAGATAGATACATAGATGGACAAGATACAAAAGTCAAGACAACAAAAGCCCAGACCCGTGAATGATTTCTCACGAAAGCTCAAGCAAGTCAAATCGTGGCCGTGGTTGTGGCTTCCCAGTTGCGTGTCTCCAAAGTGACTTTTTTACAACTCCAGTAGTGCTCTATAGAGACAACTGCTTGCTTCTCTCTTAGGTCTAACGCTGCCTTGAGATGATTGGATCCGAGGGCGAGGAATGTTTTAGACAAGGGGCGGGGGTGTATGCTATAACAGAGAATGAGGGGCGTCTGTTCTGGATTCGATGAGCAAGGTTATGTAGAAATAGCTTTTTTATGAAATTGGCGAACTGGGGTTTGCGTCCTTTAGTTATTGATGGTGGGTTAGGAGGTGGAGAGTGGAGTCCAATACAACATATAGAGAAAGAGAAAGAGAAATAGAAAGAACATCACCAAGAATATGGACAAGAAACTAAGAGAAACGAAAAACACAAAAAGAAAAGTCTCCTGATCTAGGTATGTACCAATATCTTGTTTTCATCTTTGTCCCTCTTCGGAAGACAATGAAACAAAGTTACCTCAATGTCTTTCCTCGTACCAAACATATGAACAACTGTATATATGTCTGCATATTGTACATACATACATATGTATCAAAATGTACAACTTCTCCCCTGTCTATATCCAAGGTACAAGCCGGAAAACTTCACGTCAGACAGCCATCATCTCCCTCCCTTCCGAGGCCACTGACGGGCCATTATTATTCAGGTCATCGTGGAGGAAAGACATTTCAAGACAATTGTGTGCGCAGTACATACACTCGTGACCTACCGGTTTGAAAAAGCTCCGAAGAATCAACATAGCCCGTTCCGCACCGCAGCACTTCAGTAGAGACGACGACAAACGTGGTATCCAAGCCACTATAGACGCGGGCTTCAATCATGACATACGAATTCCAACTCACCCGGTAATTCCAGTCGCCATCCGTGCACTGGTCCGTCCTTAAATGACATGCACCTGCCAACTATTGTATCCACCAACCGTCTGTCCATTTACACTAGAACCAAAATCAGCAAATCAATCGACCGACAAAACAAGATAATAACTGTAACAAAATCACATCTGCAGGTACACTTAACTTAATCCATCACCAATAAGCCTGCATGCAGGAGGCGTCCACTAGCTTTATTTGTATGACGGCACTATACCGGGTTTTTGTGCTGTGAGATGAGCGACGACGATCGGATTACCTAGGACACATGAAAAAAAGCCTTGCTTTTTACTAGTTTAGGATGCATGTTCCGATGGATGTGACGGGTCTGCTTTGGTACAGCACCGGGTAAATCAGCGAGGAATATCGTGGTAACGGATAGTTAAGGAGATCATCCGTGTTCTCCCAAACACAACAAATTCCGGACAGCCCGTGTCATGTAGTATTTTAACCAAAACAGAATGGAACAGACTTGAAAATGACGGATGTATGTGCTATGTCGAATGTGCTTTTTCTTCTTCTTCTTCTTCTTCTTCTTCTTCTTCTTCTTCTTCTTCTTCTCTTTTCTTCCCTTCCTTCCTTCTACACGGAAATTATCCCCATCCAAAGTCAGTGCCTCCAGGCTAATCCCCGCCCGTGTGTGCACCAATTCAGCCCAGTACAACGCTATTTAGCGAAAGCACCCAGGCACGTAGCAGGGCAACGCCTCTCTGAAACCGCCAATTCCGCGACTTTCTATGTACATTCCGATTTGACTTGACTACAACAAGTAACCACCAGAAAGAACGAACGAACGAACGAACAAATCCCATTCGGACCTCTAGTAATCTCAATTACCAATCGGGAAACTCCGAGAATTTACGGACCAACCCCATTATTAGAGGCTTATGGCGTTTATGTGAAATAAAGGACTATCCCGTCACATTCTACTATATATTCATCACCTTCCTTTCATACTACAAGATAAAACATCCGTCCCCATCTAATCAAACAAAATATCCATGTCCTACCACACACACAAGATACCGTCTGTACGGATCTTCCACGTAAACAACTACATACACACGATTTCTACCCCCCACCCCCCAAAAGCACAGATATCCGCACCAAACCAACTTTAATATCACACTATGAAAGTTGATTTACTGCACGGTTAACTTTCCAAACTAATTATCTTCACCATCAACTGTAGGGTCATTAGGGTTATACACTACAGAAAATCATATACCCTGTTTCATTTCTTTATACAGCCAATTGATTTCTCGTTCCACCTGTCATATCACAAGATCCAAAACCGTATCCTAAAAACACCTCATACTAGCTACAACATAGAACAACAAACTCCTGATATCTTGACTACATTGTATACTCTTGTCCTTTTATCCGTCCATACTTTATGCACACACTTTATAACACCCCACCCCCAATACCACCAAAATCGGCATCCCTGCCTCCAAAAAGGGGTCTATATTCTCCACAACCACCACAACCACCACAACGCGGATCGCCGTAGTAAACCGAACCAAAAAACTACAACTGTACACTATCTACAATACATACAAACGATGTAACATCCAACCTGCCATGTCATACCATCCCCAAAAACCATGTCTCTCCCCCCAAGCGAACCAACAAGACATAAGACAAAATAGAGAGGATCTGAAAAAATACCGTTTTGTATCTATACATGAACATACATAACTCATACACATCAGCCCTCTCATACTCCCTCCCCCTGACCTCGAGCGAGTCGTCGTCGCCGCCGCGTCTGGCGCTTGTGCACATCACAACTCAACTGAACTTGGGCCTGTGCTTTTTTTGTTTCCCAGTTTTTGCCATTCTTTTGATCAAGTCAAATCTTTATATTTCCTACTAACAATCCAGCTTCAAAAAGCGTATAGGCAACTTGCCTGAGTGGTTAAAGGGTATGACTCGAATGGTTTACCATCACGCTATCATATGGCTTCGGCCGCGTAGGTTCGAATCCTGCAGTTGTCGCTTGTTCCTTTTTTGCTACATCGTCATTTTTTTAATCAAGTCTTGCTGTACCATACATAATACAATGTCACACAAAACAAAATCTTCAATCAATACAAACAAAATCAATTACCAAAACTACTTGCTAATAGAGTCTCATAGCTTGGCCTGCACACCAAGCCATATACCCTCACAAAGCACAAAAACAACACAGCAACATGCTAAGCTACCACCCAAAAACCAAAAAACAAAAATACCAACCACCCAAAACTCCAATCAAGCAAACCCAAAGTAATCGTTACCAGCTGTAATAGCTTTGAGTAACCGCGTCCGCAACGCCTCATAACTCTCATACTCGGGAATATCCAGCTGGTTGAAACACGTGTGTGAACTCGGCAGACGATCACTATCACCATAATCCCGGTGAATGTTGAACCGACTCACTCCGTTCATTCCTTCCAGCTCCTTGAACCCGTTCAGCGGCACCTTGGACGTACCCGTCACAAACTGCAACAGCTTTGCCTTCTCTTCCTTGTCAAATGACCGGACCGCACGCCAGAACCACTGGATCTGCGGAGATGCCGCCGTGTAGTTATGGTACTCCGTATGAGCCTTCCAGTCATCTACATCAACGTCTGGTAACCCCGAAATCAAGAGCTCAAGTTCTTGTTCGTTGAAGATAGAAATCAAGTTCGCCGGAATGATGTCATGAAACCCAGCCAAAAATGACTCGAGCTGTTCCTTGACTGATGACAGTAACTTGTGCTCCACTACTAGCTTGACGTACTCGCGCTTGTTCTCCTCCGTCACAGCAACCTCACGTCCATTCTCAATCAGGTCGACGATCTTGGTCACTCCAAACTCCTCATCTTCAACAGAGAATGTCTCAACAATGATATCCGTGATATCATTGTTCAACATCCACACAAGAGACTTGTAGTAATCAGGGTCAAACGACTCCATATCCTTGACCGAAACTGACTTGCCCAGGATCCGCTTGTATACTGCACGACTGAAGTGACAGTCAAGTACACGACCTTCATACAACGCTTTGCCAATAATCCGACCCACAAACTTGAAGTACAACAAGTGTTGGTCGTTAACTGCCGACAGCTTGTTGGGGTGGAAGGTCGTGCGGTCAGAAGATACCGGAGAAAAGAGTGCATAGTCAGCGTTGAACATTTGCCGAGACAAAACTTGGAACCACTCGCGCGTTACACCACCAGCATCAACGCCCTCTTCACCCTGGAACCGAATATTCAACTTGCCGTATTTCATCTCGTCACCCTTCTTGAAGTAGAGGGATCGATACGAGTCATAGAATACCATATCGCGACGGACAGAAACTTGAAGAGTCGAGAAATTCGAACGTTGCACTTGACTATTGCGAGTGTGTACTGACCGCGTAAAGAAATTGCGCTTGTTGTCAAACTCCAACACTGTCGGGTTTTTGACTAGGAGAGAAAAGTTGGCAGACATGAGTTTGGGGTTGTTGCGTACAAGCTCGTTGAGAATACGCCGGTGTTCACCAGTAAACGTGAAGAAAAGGGACAGCACCATCTGTTGTGTTGCATTGGAAGACGGTCCAATTGGTGTAGCTGTACCGGAAACCCCTGACTTGGTATTGGGCTTCGGAAGACCTACAGCTGTCGGAACAGGACTCGACACCACAATATCAGTGGCCTCTGTCAACGTCTCCTTATTGTGCGCTGCGATAGCAGCGTGCGAATCCTCAATGCTATTGGCACTTTTGCACACAACCATCAACGACTCAATAAGAGGCAGCAGGATAGTAGCAATGTTCAGCATGTTGTCTCGCTCGCGGATGATGCGTAGACAAGAACTCAGTTTCTCCCACATACGCGAGAATCCTGCGTCTTGGTACAACGACAAAATCAGCTCACTCTTGTCAGTCGATTGGCTAGTTTTGTTATCCGTGGCATTGCCTTCTGGTTTGCGATTCTCAAAGAGATGGTCAAGTGCCGTCAGAACACGCAAAAGTTTGTTCTGATCCGACGTGCCAGGCGAGAATTTGGCTAAAGCAATGCCCTGAATCTCAGTACCAGATGATGCATTTTCAATGCAAGGGATCAGTTGGTCAAGATCAACCGCAATCTTTTGCGCCAATCCATGTGCTTGACGGATGAGTTCCTGTCCAAATACGTTTTTGGCTGTTGGTATGACAGAAAGGTTCTTGATCGCCGCAATAGTGTTCTGGAAGGTTTTAGAGCTACACTCGCGAGCTACAAAGATTTTGATCACCAGCGTGAGATTGTAACTGGGAATAATTGGCATTTGTAGCATCCGATGCTTCGTTGCTTCGGTCTGGTGACCATCCTTTTTGCTGGTAAGATCTATTGTCAAAGGGTGGGGAAGACCAACACTGCGTAGTAGCTCCTCATCCGTGAATGTGTACCGAGGACCGACACGGCCAGCCAAGTAGCCCAGTGCAATATCCGTTAAGGAAGTGTGGAAGCGTGCCTGGGGAGAGTTGCTACTTCCGACTGCCAAATTAGCGAGATCAAGCTTATTCTCAACTTCAGTCATGGTCATGACCTGAGCCGATTGATCAACAGGTTGTTTGCCTTGCTCGTCAGACTCGCGAATCCGACGCTCAATATTGGGCAGAGGAGTAGTCAACCGCCAAATCAATTCAGCCACAAGGTTCATCACAACTGAACTCTCCATCACCAAGTCACGGTCCAAGAGTCCCAACAATGAGTTGATGGCAAATCGCTGGGCACGAGAATCCTTGGTGATGGGTGCTTTACCACGGTTTCGTCCAGAGCCAGGAGTGGTGGTGCCACTGGGACGTTTGAGAGAGTTACCCGACAAGTCATGTTCAGTTAAGAAAAGATGGCTGATTTGAGGGTTTCTTGAAAGCGAGCCTAGAAGCTCAAGACACTGTTGTACAATGAGCAGAGGAGAAATATCAGACTGGTTCGACATGATGCTAGCAGGGATTCCAGCAGAAGCCGACGAATTAGAGCCAGTGCCCTGACCCCGCTTAGAGGAAGCTTGTGGTGTCTTCAAGACGTCATACGAAGACTGCACGTCACGGGGCCGGCGAGCTTTAATGGTCAGCTGACCAAAGCTGCGCTCAACAGCATCAAGATCGGTGCTTCCATCCTGAAGAATCTGGAGAACCGTACCAACGATCTCGAGTCGATTGTGTCGGTTCTGGCAGACATCACCAAGCACACTAAAGAGAGATACTCGAAGAGAGCCAGGTTGCGCAATGAACATTAGGCGCAGAAGAGTGGCAATACCAGACTTATCCAGCATTTGGACCACTGAACGACGTTGTGAACGGGTATCACTGACCCGTTTACCGGAGGGAGAATCTACGTGGAGACCAAAGATAGCACTAGTACTGGTATGGCCTCGGGCCAGATTCATCTGTTGTTGAATAGCCAGCGCTGGTGTAATGGCGTTTGCCGGGCTCAGAATAAAATTCTCTCGGCTCTCATTGGCAGACGGAGGGACTGGAACGGGCATTCTATATTCCATAGAAGATGCCTGTTGCCGACTAGATTCACCAGGGGCATCTGTACCAGTTGCAGGAGCCGTGTATCCCGGTCCAGACGTAGCGCCCATCCGAGCCCGATGCCTATCGTTTGCAAGGTTTGAAGTATTCGCAGAGTTCGCAGCTGCAGTGTTGGCAGCACGCTGTCTACGACGAGACTCTTGACGCTCTTGTTGAATAATCTCAAGGCGGAGTTCCGAAGGTAGAGCTTCGAGGAACTCTTGGAATTCATCAACTTGGCTATCCGGGTTTTGGTCGATTCTTTGAAGTCTCCGGGCAGAAACTGCCTGAGCAATAACTTCAACGCGGAACTCTTCGGGGAGAGCATCCAGATAATCTGGGTCGATACCAAGCTCAGTAATATCATACTCAGCACCATCAACCATTGTAGTGACATGCGGACTATCAGTGCTATCATTTGAAGGTCCCCCGGGCGCAGCAGTCTCAGACTCAATATTGGAAGTAGACTGAGCAGAAACAATCTCACTGGCCTCAGCAGCAGCCTCAACAGCCTCGGCAGCCACAGCAGCCTCAGCCTCAGCAGTAGCAACAGCCGCGGCCGCAGCTTCAGCTTCAGCAGCAGCAGCCTCAGCTTCAACCTCAGCACGGCGTCTAGCTTCTTCCTCCTTAGCTCTATTGAGATTCTCTTGGTTTTGGGCCTCTTCACGGTTACGCTGATCTTCCAACCGGGCCTCGGGCGTGAGAGCAACATTGATCAGGCAAGCTAAACGAGCCGCTCTCTCACTAATCGCATTGCCGAACACAATCACGGCCTCATCAACATAACGAGACCTGGTCGGCGCCGCAAAGAAACTGACAAATTGCGAGGGTTCGGTAGAAGCCCCTTCGCGGCGCCACTCAGAACTAAAGCCCCGATCTCGTAGTTGACTCCAATCACCACCACCAGCTTGCTGGACATGGAACTGGAAAGGCTGGCCGCGATTGATATCAGGCATCGTGGCAATCAGATCCCGTAATACTGACATGGGATGCACCGCAGCATGGCTAATGACTTGTCGTGGAATACTGAAAGACATTAGCCCATCCTGAGATGTGACGGGACGAGCAACAGGAGGACGTGGTGGAGCACGAGGTCTCAAGAGGGGATTAGTGCCATCGGCGTCAGCACCAGCAATTCGATGATGCTGGCGTACAGCGGTGAAAAGAGTTCGCGAGTCAGCTAAGTCACGGCCCCAACGGGGTATGCCTGAGGGTAGGTGGCGGTGGGACCGTATGCGGGGAGAAGGAGCTGATGGAAGTTCGCCGTTTTCGATAGAAGCTGGATCCCAAGCTAAGATTTCGTCACCATTACGGTTAGACTCGTCTGTTGCAAAGTCAGAAATACTGCGGTTATAGATGTATGAGAGGTTGAAACTTACAAGGCATAAAGGCTTCGGGAGCAAAGGCGTAGTCATCCTCATCACCGTCATCATCGTCATCTTCTGGTTACAAGGGGCTTTGTTAGTACTAGAAACCCACAAGATAATACACGTGGTGTAGGTAATGTCAGAAACTTACGCGCAGCATAGTCGTCGGCAAAATTGTCATACTCATCATCATCTCCCATAACGGCACGAGCCAAACTATCAAATAGCATGATATCTCCATGACCGTTGTGGTGGTGGTGACTATGGGGATGATGGTTATGGTGGCCATTGAGGGTTTCAGAGGCATCGTGGAGCTGAGCGTGGAATTCATCCTCAATCTGGTTCATAACCGCTTCGTCTTCATCCGCAACGTCAGAATTTCTCCACACATCGTCATGACCGTTTTCAATGTCGCCACCATCAACGTCGATAGAATCTTCGTCATCATCGTCAGAATCATCGTCATCATCATCATCATCGTCATCTTCATCATCATCATCGTCAGAATCATCGTCATCGGAGCCACCTAAAGATATGATTTCGTCATCGTCATCGAGAACCATTTCATGATCCATCTCGTTTCCGTCGACAACCACTTCAAGCAGGGGATGACCAGGAAGACCTTCAATAGGACCCATTTCTTCCATACCCTCCATTTGCTCAAGTTCCTCCTCATCGTCGTCACTGACAACATCGTCGTCATCACCAGATTCCTCTTCTTCGTAGTCCATTTCGTCATCGTAACCGTGGTCGTACATTTCAGCATCTATAGTCAGTGGTTAATACGATTCGTTACAGACAAAAATAAACAAATGAACCATGAAACTTACCTTGACCTTCGTCTGAAAACTCGGCTTCTTCTTGAATCTCAGTGTCACCGAGTGTGGAGTTCCGATAAAGATCAGGAGTCTCTTCGCGATTTGCATCGTCATCACCCGATAGAGAAGCAGCAGACCCAACCTCCTCATCATACTCAGGTAATTCACTCGTAGTGATCAAGTTCATCATGCTGAGGCTCTTGGCCGTGTCAGTAAGAGCACGGAGAACTCGCAATATATACTTAATAGAACGCTTGACACCAGGGTAATTGAGATCAACCTCAGCAATAGAAGCAGTAAGCTTTTCAATGTAATTCTTCTCAAACATCATTCGGCGAATTTGAGAGAGTTTAGGTTGCGAGGAACCGTCAACTGGCGAGCGTATATCGGCTGGGGTTTTGTCAACTCCGGCAATATGACACATTAACTCGGCTAAGCTCTGCATCCGAGCATAACGTGAGTCCAGAGGCTCATCCGAAGTGTATACACGTTCGTAGGCTTTCAGTACAGTGTCAATGACAAAAGTGCGAACAAACAAAAGGTCTGCATCGTCATCATACTCGTACTGTTCCTTAGCAGGAATGGTGGATAATCTCTCAGGCGTCGGATGCAAAAGAGCACTGAATAGTCGATGCACATGGGCAGTGGTGGCAAGGCGCATTTTGGTAACAACAGAATCAACGTTTTCATTTAGAGTCCCTTGGCAAAGCAAATCCGAAAGGAGATACTGCAGAAAACTACGCTGCGGACGAATCGGAGTGTTGTGCTGCAGGGAAACAGAACGCTTGAAATTGATGAACTCCATCTTGGCCCGACCATAGGACTGGACAAGCTCAGAAAGAGTGTTGAGGAGGAAGCAACGGTAGATGAAGATGGGGTGCTCTTCAGCCTTGAATGCTGGCTTAGCTGTAGAGCCACCAGCCTTTTTGTCTGCATCCTGAGACTCGGGTGCATCGTCTGATACAGTTGTACCATCAGCCACAAGCTTGGCTTCCTGTTTAGTAACACCAGGTTGTGTATCTTGGACCTCGCGGTATTTCATGAGTTCGGAGAGAAGGAAGTAAATAACTCCATCTGGATTCTCAAGAATCGGCACACGCTTGTTGTCTACTGACTTTGGAGCATCAGTCATGTCAACATCAGTAGAATTATCCGTAGGTTTGTTAGGAGTCTCGTTTTCATCCTTCTTGGCGGGAAGCTTTGTAGTATCAGTTGGCTCACGAAGACCAAGGATGTTGCCCTTACCAGAATCCAAGGTAGTCGCGGTCCAGTTTACAAACTTGAGCATTTGATTGGTGACCTGAACAAACATCTTGGGCGAGCGCAGAGCAACAGCCGGCATTGCTTTGAGATAAGAACCAACATCAATAGTACGATTGCCAAGTCCATTAACGTCGAAGTAGTTCTTGATTTCATGGCGCATTATCTGCATCACAGTTTCGTCATCTTCAATGATGTGACGCAAAACAATCATCATGGGCTTGTCAATCTTTGAATGCCGGAGACGGTCGGCACCAAGAGAACACAACTGCTTGTACATGAGGAACAAGCGTTGAAGATTAAGTGCCGTGCCCACTTCTATTGATAACTCTCGGTGACGAGTGAGAATAAGCAACACACGAAGAGTGGCAAGAGCTGCAGTTTCGTTTTTGCCGACACGATGAAGGTATCCCAAGATGTGTGTTAGGAGTTGGTGACGCTGCTGGGGAGTAAAGATGGGAGCAGACGTCATGAGGACAACATTACCGGGCATGGGCTCTTTCTCTCCTGGTGGGGCCCATTTGGCCTCTTGAGGCTTCTCGTCGTGGCTGAGGAGGAATTCGAAGATCATCAAAAGGTAGGGCACCCATTTGGCCAAACCCTCCGAGGAGGAATCCAGGGCAGATTGGAAGAAGGAAATGTACTTCTCAAGACACTCAAGCAGAGCAGGCTTGTTTCCATTAAAAAAGTTCTTCTCCTGGATGAGAAGGGCAAGCAAATGAGAATACGAACAGATAGTCTCCCCTTGCTCTTTGGTTTGGTCTGCCAAAGAAGCCAATGCATGGACGAGCCTGTTTCCAACATCCTTACGTTCTGACGTTGTCGACATGAGCGAGATGAGAAGATCAGCAAGCTCGACCGCAACAGGCTGCTTCGACAAGATCTCTAAGCCACGGTCTACAGCATGTTTTTGGAGCTTATTACGGACGCCCTGGATCTCGAGGCGGTATTGTATAAGCAAAGGCTTGCTAGATGACTCGGCACTTATAGAAGAGCCGCCATCGGCATTCCCCATTTCAGAATCCCCATTGACAGAGGCGTCGTCCTGGTCATCCGTAGACTCGGAATTATCAATCGACTCGTCATCATCATGTTCGACAGGAGAGTGATCATCAACAGAAGGGATATCCTGGGGAACCTCAACCTCACTTGGGACTGGGGATCTCTGCGTTGCATAACCCTCGATGAAAGCATGGCAGTAATCCATGACAGTGGCACCAGAGTTGTTACAGCGATATACAGCTTCGAAGACGAGAGCTTGCAAGTCTGTAACACGAGAAGTATCCATAGAACGAAGCTGGGTCATGGTCAATGAAACAAGCGATGAATCAAAACTGAACTCCTGGGAAACTGGTTTGAAAACCGCTTCCCCAATAGGACTAGTGACACGGAAGAGGGCGGGATCGTCTGCCTCTGTAGGAACACAAAGTCTAAGCACATTAAGCGTCATAGCTGTCATGTACTGCGAGAAGAACTCGACTGCGGGCGAGGTCCAGACCTCAAGCAACACTGGGGCAATCGACGTCTTAACCTCAGTGATCAAGAAATTAAGAGGCCTACTGTCATTGCGATCGCTACGTCCTGATCGTAAGTGAGGAATTTGACTGAGGATTGAACTGTTGCTAAAGGTCTCAAACGCTTGCTTTTGGAGAAGTTCATTGTAGAAAGAAAGTAGTTTGCGTAACGAAAACCGAATCAAGCGCCCACGGGGAGAGTTTTCGTTGTGAGAGGCAATATCTTTGGCAAAGATCTTCATAATCTTGTTCAACACAGGTAAAAGGTCAAGATGGTGAAGAGCGACGAACAAACTTGGGATAACCTTGTAGACCGAGTTGTCTGCATAACCTTCTTGCAAAGAATCCTCGATTAAAATGAGACTTTTGGCAAGGAAAACAAGATCGTTAGCAGAAGGGTTCTCAGGCACATTGTTGATTCTTTCCTTGAGATGGCTGATGATGCAAGAACCTAGCTTGAGAGAAAGCTGAATGTGCTGTTCCCGCATGTGTGTTTGGCGTGGCTGGTGACGTCGAACACAAAGAGATTTACCATATACAGCATAGAGGGACGGGAATGCAGCCGGCGCCGTATCAAGAAGAAACTTGATCGTGGTGTAGTTGTTGAAATAAGCGTCGTGCTTCATCTCATCCTGCTGGGCCTCTGTAACCTCGGTAGTTGTAATCTCATCATTTCCCCAGGCATCAACCATGTTGTACTCAGGCGAGTCCTGGAGCACAGTAGTCATATAGTTTCCGTCACTGGCAGCTTGAGCCGAGAGGGCGTCAGTGAAATTGTTAACGCCGATGAAAACTGGCTGCCAAAACTGGGGCACATATTCGTTGACAAGAGTAGACTCAACTTGGCAATAATAGACAAGTTCGCCGCACTCAGTCAAAAGCTCTGAATGAAGGTCAAAAGCCAAACCAGCGGGAATAAAGCTGTTGGCCTGTGTTTGCGAACCGGCAGGGAAACAACAACAGACTACAAGAACATACATCTGACAGCGCATTAAGGCTCTGACAGCTTCTTCGGCGTGAGTCAAAATGAACTTGGATTGGGCATCCAAAGCATCATATTCTTCAAAAGTCATGGCATATCCTGGACGCAAGAACGGACCAAAAAACGACTTGCCGTTCTCACGAACGCCAACCAACTCTTTAGCATGACGAAGAGCCTTGATTGTACGCTGGAGGAGGATGGGAGTAAACAAAGGCAAATTTTCTTCGGTGAGCTTGGCAATGATGGAAAAGAGCACGTTGAGCGGGCTATCTGGGTTAAGACCGACAGAGTGTAAACTGGGACTATCGAGCAGATCCAGCAGCAAGTCGAACCCACCCTTGTGGAGAAACTCGCGCTTCAAAGGGACATTGTGTTCATATAGCTCCAAAAAGGAACTAAGTTCCTGCAGACAGTTGGTGTAATCAAAAGTGGTACGTTGAGGTTCTTCAAGGTAGGCCACGGGTTCAACTTTTGACTCGGGCGAAGCAGGGTTGCCCGCTTCACGCAACTTATCTGGGAGAGATGAATCACAGTGATGTGGCTTGCCGTTGACATCCGCAACTTGGATATGTGTCCCCCAATCCTCAATGAGTTTAGGGTTGTTTCCCATCTCCCGCACCCGAGCAACCATATCAACAATAGCATTGCTCACGGGAATCTTGAGCTTAGGGTGGTGTCTGACGAGTTCATCAACTGCTCTGCCCAGATCGCTAGCCAAGTTTCTGTCTTGAAGCATGGCTTCCAAATGTGGCTTGCTCTCGAATATTTCGAGAAGCGTTTCTAATACTCGTGATTCTACCACCATTTTCAACCCTTGAATGTTGAGGGAGATGCTACTAATGGCAGCAGGAATTGCCCGGATAGCATCAGACGAAGGAAGGATGCCTTCAGCAAGTGGTCTGTCTCGTTTTAGGGTCAAAACTTCAGCTGGTGGAGGGTGGGGCCGGTCATCAACCGGGATAGAGATCTCGGTTGAATCGTCACCACTAACAGTAGTTGGTTGAGTTACCGTATCGGGTAATTCATTGCCACTGACACACTTCAAGAAACTACGAATCATACCCGACTCGGAAATAGCAGCGAAGCTGGTAGGATCATTGTTGATGAAGTCTGTCAAGATTGATACAGAATGGGTCCAAATACCAGAACCGAAATTCTCTACATTTTCCAGTATAATGCGCAAACTCCGCAAAAGATCAGATTTGTCGGCAAGATTGCGAAGGAGGCGGTCGGTGTTGCCATTGCTTGTGTACCAGTTGCACATGATGTGGTGGAGATACTTGAGTGACCATTTCAAAGTGCATTGTTGCCAGTATGGAATTTTGTAGTCAACAATCTCGGATCTCAAATCTTTCGGAATTCCATTAGTAGGAATAGCTTCGAGGGCATTATTTACGGTGTTGACCACCAATGCAGACATGACGTCTAGCCCGTTGATGTTGAAAAAGGTTGTGAATGCAGGCTGATAGCTAAGAACAAGGTTGTCCAAGTGCAGAACAATTGGGCCATGTAATCTCTTCGCGGCAAATGTGTCAGCGCCAAGAATGTCAACTAAGGCTTCGACAAGACCAGCAGCGGCCATTTCTTGGGAAATCCGACTAGCCACCGACATTTGAAGGGCCAAAGAAAGCAAAGCCCGACGCCAGGCATCAAGCGGGGTATCCATCAACTCCATCGCCTTGGGGGTAGGTGTCTTGTCCTCCTTAATTTCACCAAAGGCCTTGCGAACAACATACAATAGAATACCATGATTGACATTGGCATTGAGGGCAGAGAAAACGTCATTGGCTCTTGATTCAAAATTGCTGATGTTTTCCAGTAAAGAGAAGGACAGGGTTTGGATCCAGAGGGGAACCTCGACATTTGCATCTCGGGTGGGGTGAATGAGGTCTACAAGTTGGTAAACTAACTGGAACTTGCGGATTTCATCGATATCGTGCCGTAAGCATTTTTCCACGAAGGTGTGCTCCGAATGGATGAACGCCAAATTGAGAATTCCCACCAAGCGGATTGCAAGAAGCTGTGTGCGAGACTCTTGAGAGCCCAGTAGGGCCTTGGCAACACGGAATCTATGCAGAAGTTCATATCTGGTATGACTTGGAATATCATCGGGGATGGCAGCTATTAACTCATAGATGGACTTGGACTGTACATCAACCTCACGAACCTCGTATGTCTTTTGCCACGAGTGCGTATTGCCAGTAGGCTCTAGGGCAAAAGATACGCTTCTTTGGATCGAAGGCGGGGCCTCTTCGGTACTAGACCCGGGAGGTACAGTAGATGTGGCAGTCCGTCTAAGTGGGGTTGGAGACGGCGGTGACCAAGCATTGGGTTGGTTTGTTTGTTCGCAGGTGGGTACATTCTTTTGTGGGTAGTATGAAATTCTAACATCCCCCCACCCAGTCCACGAGCTCGCGTCAGATAAAATGGCCAAAAGGTCGTTGGCATAATTAGATGCGGCAGAACGAGCACCAATAGAAAGTGCCTTTTCCTTTCCCTTGGCCGTAATGGAAGACCGATTCTCCGCAGATAAGATTGGCGTCTTGACGAAAACGTTGGTGAGACATTGGACCTTTTCCAAATCAATATTGTAATGGTTCGCAAGTAAAGCATTGATTTGGCGTGTGTTGTTAGCGCCCCCGAGTCTTCGGACAGAGGCCTGGTATCTATGAGCAAGCTTAGATCCCACCATGAGAGCTTGATATAGTAGTGACAAAGACACAGTATTCAGGATGTTGCTGAGATATGAGCTGCTTGCGTAAATACTGCGATTGCCGCAGCGTTCTAGCAAAAGAGTAGTGAAGCGCAATACAGCTTCAATGAGCTCACGATCACCTTCGTCCGAGTATCCCTCTTGGGCTAAGCGCTCTGGGCTCCAGGGCTCGACATCGCAGTACTCAAGATCCGTGACTTTGTTGAGTAAAAGAGTTTGAGAAAAGACAGTAGCTTGAGGACCGAGGTTCAAATCATAGGCCCGGGTAAAGCAGGCGAGTATATTGTCGAACCTGTTGAGCAGGGGAATCCAGTGGTAGAGGTCGCCTCTAGGAAATGGCCAAGCGGATGGGAAGGTGTCGAGTTGCTTGGGGAGATCAGGGAGAGGAGTTTCGGCGGATTTCTTAACGAATTCCGTGAGCCATGGAGTCTAGATCAGATAGTAACAAGACGGACAAAGGTTAGCTTACGATGGGTCTCGAATTAAACTATAAAACATCATAATTTCTTACCAAAGCCAGACGATGCTTAGGCTGCATTGTGCGCGTTATTTTCCCCATGGTGTTCTAAAGAACAGTTTTACCGCGTGTTGGAGAGAGAGCGGGGTTTCGATGCGTGCAATGTAGAGTCTTGATCGGCGATGGACATGCAGATGGCTCGACGGCCAGTTTTGAGGTTGATGCGGCTATAGCTTTTACTGGACGCGAAAAGTCGACGAAATCCTTTGGGTGCAGACAAAGGACTTTCAAAATGTAAAAATTGACGCAGAGTAAGTTGAACTTCAGTCCAGGGAAGCAAGCGACGCCGTCGTTGTATACTAGGTGATGTTTTTGAGGCCGCAATTGGTGATGTCAAGTGTAAGGTGAGGGGTGGTGGAGGGTTCGACGGTTAGTCCGCCGTAGTAAGACAGGACAAGGCTGCGGACGGTGGGCAAAAACTTGACAGGGTTAGCTTGGGTGTCAAGTGATCCTTGACGGGGTGTGTAGCGACTTGGTGGGTTGTGGCGATATTGTGCGGTGGTGCTATGCTGTATCATTGAGATTAAAGTTCCAGCAACAGCGTGGTAAACACGATGCTTTGTAGTCAAAGGAAAACTATTCCATACGGGGCTGAAGTGTTATGTTTAATCAACGCAACAACTTGCCCAATCACGACTGCGGGGTGCTATATAATGCATTTACACATGTATGTAAATGGATGTTTACATATGTGTGCATGTAAGTACAAATGTGTGTATGCAGGTCTGTATTTGCCTTATCGTGATGCGTGAACGAACAAAGTGACCCCTGTGGCTTTTCTATGGCTATATCAAGCCTGAGACCTCAGCGACTGAGTTTATTCATCTCGATGGTGCAACTTTCTTTCTTCGGGTGTCTTGCACGAGCCGACGATGGCAACCACAGTGTTTCGATGCAATCGAATTGTCTTGAGGTCTGGGCCAGATGGGATTGTGGGCGTTCAGGGATTGGGCTTTTCAACACCGGGCTTAGAACTCGTGAAACAAACTTACCAGAGGCTGTGAAAGACTAAATGGTCAAAGGTCGTATCTGTTTAGGTGTGTGATTGGGAGTATCGTCTTTGAAATGCAATCTCCAAATCAAAGCAATGAAGTATTGAGATTCATAGGAACTGTCGGCGACGGCATAAAGGACCAAATAGAATAGGTCAACAAGGTATATAGCACCTGATAGACAAGGGGAATTGCAACTTTATGGTGGGGCAAATGCACTATAAACTAGTTGTGCTAGCACTGTAAACGCTGATGTCCCGTTGTATGTTAATGTATAGTTAGTTGCTATGTGAAAAAAAAAAACATGGAAGCATGGCGCATTACGCAAGTACGAACATTATTTTCACGTGAACTTGGATAACTACTAAAATTGCCGGTGATACATTTCAAAGAAAACGTACGTAGATTGCAAATCTATTTAACTGCATATTATTCAACAGCTGAAAGCAACGAGGTCTATGACAAAATGCCAGGGCTATTGACACAGCACGGACTTGGTGGGGAAGAGTACAGTTCATTGTGTGTATGTACATATGACGTTGTTGTTGAAGGAAAAGTTGTTAATGTCCTGATTTATAAGCTGGGCCTAGATATATTACGACTTGAGGTAGCGCGGTCTGAAAATGTACCTGTATAGTACTATGCGGGATTTTGAGAGTTCAATTCTACATTGGCTACTTACATGTGACTATTCTTTCAAATTCGATCGAGAAATTGCCGTTTGTTTTTGGTAATAAACAATAGGGTGGTTAGGGTTTATGACGTGTGTTTACATTGCACACTTGTATGAATAATCGTGCGGGCGTAAGCTCGGCTGGTGATTTCTATGACAAAAAAGCGCGTGCTAATTTACATATATATGTTATTGAGATTTCTTTGTTACCTGTCTATTGAGAGTGTAGTGATTGAACAACATAGGATGATGTGAATTTTGAGATTTGGGTATGACATCACTCTTAGTGCAAAATTAATATAAATATCATTATGCGCTACTTTGGTGTAAAATGGTCCATTGGTCTAGTGGTATGATTGGCGCTTCGGGCTTTAACAGTCCTTCAACGGTTCACCGTGAATGTGCCAGGTCTCGGGTTCGATCCCCGAATGGACCCGATGTTATTAGTTTTTTGTCTTCTGTGTATAGAAGCCATCCAGGTTAACGCCCGCGTTCACTGAATATCTTTTGTCAACCAATGGTATCAATTCATTTTTCTGTTTTTGTCTTTTTTTGACTCCTGAGAATGGACGTGTGGAAAGCCAAACAAAAGTCGTCACATGGTAATTTGTCCTATGTGTCGACTTTGGCTTGTTGTGGTTGACCTTATCTCAATATCTTGAGGCGCTGTTTAGCACTTTTCTTTGAATTGTTACTGTAGTAGAACCTTTAGCGTATGAACAGACTTATTTCTTTTCCGAAGTTTGTATCTACACATTTACATATGTACGTATATATACGTACATGGTCCATGATCTCCTTCTTTGCCATTCTCCGTGGGATAAGAAGGGGCTCGCTTGATTGCAGTTCTCTGACGGGCCAAGGAACCAGTAACCAAGCGTGGTTTTCCAACACGACTATGATCAAATTCAGGTCTGACAAGTTGGTCGATGCGGCCCAGTCGACCGGTACCACCCATCCAACTGTTGTAGTTCGGGAAATCGGTGGGCCACACTACGATTAGGATTGTGAAACAGGAACCTCGATTATAACTTGCATCTATATAAATTTGTTCACATACTTTTTTTTGTGTTATACGGGACTCTGATTCGGATTTCCGACGTTAGGTTATCTATGTACTAATTCGGGAGAAATAGTACGCTTGTGTGGCAAGACTATCCATGAGTAGCAGTAGAATGACAGGAGAAGACGGGATGATTTGTATCTGAGAGTCAGACCTACTGGGGTTTTTGCTGCAGGTCCGGGGTTGGTGAACAGGCGGACAGGCCGTGAACATGGAAACTAGCCACATGCGCATGTATGTATGTATGTACAAGAGGGATTTTAGAAGAGGGCTGGGACAGACATGAATTTCCATGGCTCTTATGTACTTACACACGATGCAAATGCAGGCGCATGGCTGGGTTCCCAACTTGCAGCAAGTGGCTGGCTGCCAATGAGCCCAGACATGATTAACGAGAATATTGTAAATACATACATACATACGTATGTACCTTGACTTTGAGGAGGAGCAAGACAAATAGTATCCAAGAACAGGTCTAAGGCCATATGTCGGGTTTTTTGACCGAGAGTCGTATAATTGATACCATATATGCAAGGGTTACGAAAACTTGAAGTAGGTCAAACATATCAACTGGCATCGAATCATGTTCACCCTTTCAAACGTTTGATTCCCGGTGGCGGAATGTAGAACTCCCGCAATATGCCTGTAGTTTCATGCATCATCATGGCGGTCAACTGATTCCCATATTAAATGGACAAGGGTATAAAGGAAGGGGAAGAAAAAAGCCATGATTACATCAGCAATAGGAACACAAAGAAGGAGAAGATGCCCCTGATCTAAAGCATCCAGTGGATGGATCATCGGATCTAGTGGCTGGATCGCAGCGGTTCTAGGGTTATGTTTAGCGCCCGTAGGCGGATGTTTATAGGTGCATCAGTGGGTCAACTTTGGGATATTTCTCCACAGGTTAAGTCGGCGGTAGCCAATAGCATTGCATAATTGACAAGGAGTTCGTTTCTTTTATATCACCTCCTTTCTACCCTTCATCACCAGTTAGTTTGGTGACACCGCGATCGTGCTGCAATTGGAATGTGTAGCCAACTTAACTGTGTTTATCTATGTATGTATATGTATATACATTAATTGGTTGGTTCTTCAGAGACGCTCCCCACGATTGAGAGCGTATCTCAAGTCTTCCAGGCCATGTTCTTTCCACGAAAGAATTACCGTAAGCCGCCATCTAAGGGGCATCTTAAGCATCTAGAATGATGCTATCCATGAACAACCAGTTCAACTCGAGGCTGGGGCCAAGAGTGTTAGATGGACATGCTTTCAACATCATCTTCATGTACTCCTTCCCCATGTGTATTGCAGCTTCAGGGCCCACTTGCCTGCTCCTTCTTGGTCAAATGTGAAAATGATTTTTTAATTCCTTTTTTATCCAGTCATAACGTATCAAGTCGACCTCTTTCCTTTTGAACGATCTCTCCTTAAATTTATTTGACTTCTTTTATCCTCTGCCTTGTGTACTGTCACACACACCCTCATTCACCTTCATTCTCGTCCAATTTCTTGTATCTCTTGCCCTTCAAGTCCAGACTCGTCACTTTCGATATCTACAAACTCACGACGCTCTGTCAAATACAGTGTCAAATCACTCTTTTTTCTCCTCGCCTCACTTCTCTCATCGGCATCGATATCCTTGTAGTGATCCCGGACCTTGCTGCTTGCTTGCGACTGGCATTGTCCACTTCAGTAGCAGCGCCTCTACAGGAAAAAAACGCCCAGACCAGGTTCTCACAGGAGACAAAACGACGACACAGACTTGCCTCAACAGCTAACAGATGGGACTTGCTGGATAGACTTCTTGACCAAATAGCAACGGTAGAGCTCTGCATGTCTCCGACCTTGTTCTTCCTTTGAATTTTCTCATCTTTTTTTCTTATTCTTTATTCACATTCTCTGTTATCAACGCCCTTTGTTGTCTAAGCCTAGCTTTTAGACTTGTCTTATCTTCTTATTCATGACCATCAAAAAGAAGAACACCCAAAGACAGCTGCTGTGACCTCTTGCAACTTATCCGCCTGTCATCCACCACCGTCACCTAGAGCGAAACCACCACCGAAGTTCACGGGATACCAACTCGCTCGAATCAAGTCAACACAACAAGAGAACTCACTTGAATCAGCAGTGAGATTCATATTCAACCAACAAGGACCCGAGTTGTGACATACATACCTAGTTTTTCATACGCACTGGCTGCCAGCCCAAGGCTTACAATTTGCGATAGCGAAATCGCATTTCTCTTAGCTATAGTCGACCTATAGGCGAAGAATATCATCAGCATACAACGGCACCGCAAAATACTATCTCGCGTCCCTTAACAACCTCCTGAGCTCGCTCGACATATATTACCGACCCATTAGAACATCTAGAGCCAACAATACCAGAGCAACACCAAAACATCACCCTGTAGACACTTTGTTTGGTCTCTTTTACATCCCCTTTTACGAATTTGTTACTTCTATAAATATCTCCAACATCAATTTGCTCCCAGTCAGAACCAGCGAAAACGCAACAAAGCCACAACAATCTCACCAATAAAACGGTGCCACATCCATCCAAGCCGTTAAATATCCAGCTCTGTTGTGAGAATCCCTAGACAAACCACAACTTTGTAGACCCCAATCCCGGCCAGCCGTCAAGTTCAACACTGGTTGCCCCGACCACGATTACCCAAACTGGTTTTTCGACCTCAACTGCCCCACTCCGGAGGTGCAGACCACAGTACCGACCGACATCCGGACTTAGAAAAATGACTGAAATCGCCAATATGATTGATACGCATCAAGCTCGTGGTGGGTATACGCCGTCTGACATTGATTCGGTTAGTTCATCCATACGCTAATTTGGTCTTGGTGTGCAACCAATCGGCTTGCTAGAAGCTTTGGTGGCGACAACAATCACTATGACTAGATTGACTTTCGCACTCCAAGTGTTTGTGCAGCACAAACTAACCTTGGTACCTTAAACTACAGGATTTCTACGAAGATGCCGTCTCAGTCCGCTCACTGACGCACCGGCCCGCGTCCGTACGGGCCGCCTCGATTCACTCGCGCCGCACAACCTATCTCGGCCAGTCAGTATTAGAGTCTGACTTTATGGACAATTCAGAGTCAGACTCGGACGATGAAGCTCTTGCACAGGCCGAACACAAGGCAGATGCTGCAGCACTAGCTGCTGGGCTTGTGGATATCGATGTCGATGACACTGATGACGCTAAAGACGGCCTTGACGACAACGACAACGACGACGGAGAAGACACTGCGGACGAACACAACACAGACAAAACGACTCTTACATCAGCCCACGGTTCCATCTCAAGTAGTCCCGACGCCAGCAAGCGCTCCAGTAATGCTAGCAGCATCGACAGCAAAGAAAAGCACCGTCTCGCCATGGGCCAGCAACCCCAATTGGTTGTTGCGATTCCCATGCCTATGCCTACGGTCGCCTTGAGCGTGACATCTCCCGTGGGCAGCATGAGACCCATTACACCAATGCTTCCAATGTTCGACCACAGCTTGAATGACATGGTCAGTCTTGACAATGTTTGTCTTGACGATGACGCTGCGCCGCCTCTCGTTCCAGACAAGGAGCCATCTCCCGTGCTTGAAACCGCCAGCGAACTATTGAAGCTTCCCGAGCCCACTGAAGTTATCATCACCGAACCAGAACCAGAAATCGAAGTGGAAGCGCCCCCACCCCCACCAAAAGGTATGTTGATTAATTAGCTGTGAATTCTCTTCCAGTCTCCCTCCCTACTCGTCATACACACACAATAGGCTTTTTCTTGATTTCCTATTTGGGCCATGGTTCATTGGCACCATGCCCCGCTCTCCCCTCTTTCATTCTTTTCCTTGTTCAGCTCGAGCCAAATGGCCCTAGCATCGGCCGGCCCAGCGGTCCGCTGTTGCGCCACTTATATATGGTGTCTGGCTTTGTTCTTGGCTTCCCACCTACTGTCAATACAATTAAACATCATAAGCGGAAATGCTTCTAGACTACCGAAATCTTGTGGTTTCCACGTCTTTTGCTTATTCTGTTGTGTGTTTGTGCATCGACATTCTGGTGTGATAGAATCGAAGCCCTGCATATCCTGGTGTTTGACTATATTACAACCCCGACCCCTGGCTCGAGGGTGCATATTGCCCCTCCATTTCACGCTCAAGCAGTAAAACAGCGAGTCGCCTGCTTGATCCATCATCATGTCATATTTTTGGCTATCGTCCTGGGCGCTTCTGCCACTATAGCTGGCTTAGCTTTGTAGTTCAAGCTACTACGTAAAATCTCTAAAGCGAGCACACACCGCTAGTATTTTCGTCAAGATGCGCAGGTGCACAACAAGCGGGTGATGTGAGACTGATTCAGCCAGTCCGGGGGCTGTGATGGCAAGCGAGTTCTTTGAACTTCCACTGTTTTGTCGTTGCCAGCCGTGATACTCGTTGTTTGTTGTGTGGACTAGCAGTCCTACAAGAAAAAAAGCGGCCTTGCTCTATCTTCAAGTGCCCCTCTCTTCCTGTCTTCCTTTGGCTATTCCTATATCAAGAAGAAGCACACATGACAGAGATGCGGTGTGCCAGGCTCCACGCCTAACCCCTCTGTAATGCATGAGCCACGGAACACTAATGGAGCACCGAATGGAGCTGCAATGCAACTAAATCTTTGCGCCATGCCGGTGACCTCGCTTGACCACCGTGCTTCCATTGTCTTTGCTCGTTGCTTCGTCATGTCGTCAGTGCTTTCACTGCTGCTTCTCCTTGTCCCCCGTTGACTGCTCTTGCCTGTTTTGTTCTGTGTTTTCTGCCACTGCCTTTAACTTGTGGCTTGGTGGATTTATCTATTCTAAATCACCACTATAGTTATACTTCTATTGTATATACCCTCTACCCGCTCCCCGTCTACCCCCACACTACCTTGGTAGTTGTCTTGCATATTGCCCACGAGGCGGCTATAGCTTCCTGTGCTTGCATCCTCCAGCACATGACAGGCAGTTTGCTTGCATATGGAACTTGCTGCGTCTATTCATCTACCTTCGTTTCTTTAATACACTAGACGGATTGTCTATCGTCATCTGTAGAGACACCCTGCTAATACTCGTTACCTTTGTTATAGAACCGACACCCCCAGCGCCTGCTCCTACAGTCACAAGAAAGTTATCACTCAGCAGCTTGACCTCAGCACTGCCATCTCTGCCATGGTCACCAGCGGCGTCTGATACCTCTGCAAAGACCCCAGTTCCATCACCAAAAGTAGCCCCTGCTCCGGCACCTACGCCGATCCCACCACCCGTCGTCAACAAACCGCCTGTAAGAAGGCTTACTAGTCCGTTTTCCTGGCTATCCCGTAGCTCTTCCCGTGAAAGAGACCCTTCAACCATGGCATCTGCCGTTGCCGCCAAAGATACCCGCGCCCGTCGCAATACGGGAGGGTCCATTATGACTACCAACAGTAATAGCAACTCGGAAATGATGTTGCAGCGTCTGGAAGAGGAGGACGACAGTGACGATGAGATGCACAACCCCCACCGTGCCAGCCTTAAGGATCGTTTCAAAGCTCTGCGTCTGAAGGAGGAATCTGGTGCTCTCGACTTCGAAGATTACCATGGCCATGCTAGTATCATTATGGAAGATCCAGAGTCTTTGGGCAAGCATTCTGTCACCAACACCGACCACAGTCTTGCTCCAGGTACTGTCTCGGGCATACTGGCTGGTCCGGCTGTGACCGAGACGTCCGAGGTAGATTGGGACTTGTGGCAGAACGTTGTTTGTGATGGACCTGCTGCTGTTGCTCGCTCAAGTGCCGAGGAGCTCAACGATGCCATTGCCAAGGGTATTCCTCATGCTATTCGCGGCGTAATTTGGCAGGTTCTGGCCCAGAGTAAAAACGAAGATCTTGAGCTGAAGTACCGTGAGCTTGTTGCTCGCGGCACCGACAAGGAGGTGAAGGATATTTCGGGAGAGCTTTTGTCTGGGAATAGTAGTCTGACTACGCTTGCCGATAACCTTGATTCTTCAGCGTCCTCAATGCACTCTGCCCGCAGTGGGACGCCAGCTAGTGCTGTTTCGCCTGTTCCCAGCGGTCTTGACGAGGCTTCAATGAAGGCACTGGCTGCTGCTTCCGAGGAGAAGGCCCGTAAGCAAAAAGAAGATGCCATAAACCTGCAAAAGCTAGAGAAGGTCATTCGTCGCGATATGGGTGCGCGGACGAGCTACTCCAAGTATGCGGCAGCCCAAGGCCTTCAGGAGGGTCTGTTCGGTGTGTGCAAAGCCTATGCCCTATTTGATGAGGCTGTTAGTTACGCCCAGGGTATGAACTTTATTATCATGCCACTTTTGTTCAACGTAAGTTTATTTTGCTCGAGATTTACAGATTCTTATACTAACAATTATCATAGATGCCCGAAGATGAAGCCTTTTGTCTCCTTGTACGCTTGATGAATCACTACCATCTTCGTGACTTGTTTGTCCAAGACATGCCGGGTCTTCACATGCGGTTGTATCAGTTTGAAAGACTTCTCGAGGATTTGGAGCCCCGCCTGTACTGCCACCTCCACCGCCGTGGTATTTCACCGCACCTGTATGCCACTCAATGGTTCCTTACCCTATTTGCCTACCGCTTCCCGCTACAACTGGTTGTTCGAATCTACGACCTTATTCTTTCGGAAGGCCTTTCTGCTATTCTCCGTTTCGGTATCGTCTTGATGCAAAAGAACACCGAGTCACTGTTGGCTATGTCTGATATGCAACAGTTGACCGTTTTCTTGCGTGATCGGCTGTTTGATGTCTACATTGACAAGGACCCATCGGCAGGTGGCATCCTAGAGAATGGCTTCTTTGGTTCTTCTTCTTCCAGTCTTGACAAGGAAGTATATCGTGCCGACCAGCTCGTCCGTGATGCTTGTGATATCAAGATGACACCCGAGCTTCTGAAATCCTACACAGCTGAATGGGAGGAGAAGAGCAAGGCTGAAAAGGAACGCGAGGAGGAGATTGAGGCCCTTCGCACCTCAAACGCTAATTTGATCCAACGGTTGCGCAAAATGGAGGAACGTCTGCAGGTTTCAGACAATGAACAAACGGCCATGGCCAACGAACTCGTTCACACAAAGGTTGAGAATGAAGAACTCAGAGACCAAAACGAGTCTCTACAGGGCCAAGTTCGTGAACTCCGTATCGTCATTGAAAAGCAACCAGAGGAGATTGAAAAGACGTGGAATCTCGAGCGTGATGACCTCATGAAGAGAAACCTCAAGGTCCACGAGGAGAATGAGAAGTTAGAGATGGAGTTGACTACGTTGGAGGAGGAACTTGTGCAAACTAAGCTCAAGTACGCAGAGATAAACTCGCAGCACGAGACGTTAAACCGGAGATGGACTGATTTGAAGAAGCAGTTTACCATCTAGGGAGTCTCGAATGGTAATAATTGAAGATGACAATTGCTATCTTTTTCTGTGTCCTGAGTTTTGTTGGTTTATTTTCATTTTTGTGGTTCCTCTTTCTGCATTGGATCTCTTTTCTTCTCGGTGTTGTGCCTTTCTTCGACGATAAAGAACGCTTGTTAGTGTTCTTGATTTGACTATTTCCCTGTCTTCTCCCTATTTGCCCTTTTTGTATATAATGTCACGCACTACACTTTATGACCATTTGTTGAAGTCTTTTTTTCATGTTTTGTTTTTCCTCTTGCCAGATTGGAGTGGGTTTGTTTTTATGGGGATTTTGAGGTATCAATAAAATGCATTTATTCTTTTGATTTGGAGCTTAATAAGTTGAGTGTATTGTGTAACTTGACTGTGATGGATTAGGTTACTTTTGTATACAGTCTGCTGTTGTGGCGGAGGATACTGTTAACTGGAAGTGTAAGACGGAATGTTCATGTCCCGGAGGGGTAGTTACTCGACTACGTATTTCATCGATGACTTGCAGTTCAATAGCGAAAATTGAACTACTGAACTTGTGTAACTTCCACATAATGAGATTACTGTACCAGAGAAGAAGGTCTCCAGGAAGCTAATTGGTAACCTTGTAAAAACATAATCTCGAGCGAACTCTCGAGAAGTTGTAGAAACTTGGCGTTGATGGTGAAATAGGTGAACTTGCGAAATAGGTTAAATGCTTTCTTTTCAAGGTCTATCTACACGTCTCATACTTCAACTTAACCTGTCACCTGTACATAGAGAAGTAGAGGGAAAAACAGGTTATGAGGTTTCCCGACTATGTCCTGTGACTAGTTTCCTTGTCAAAAATTGCCTCTTTTGTATCAATTAGTGGTACACATAAATAGATGTTTTCGTCCGTCTTCGAGGCTTTTGGTTACTTTTTCTCATATCGTACATTGACTGTATATATGGTTAGCTGGTTATCCTTTGTCCCTGAAGCTGCCGAGATATAATTAATTTTGTAAATAGTACTTACAGTATTGAAGACCCGGTTGAACAGAGTTCTACTGACTTGGTCGAAGCATTCGTGAGGGAAACTAGATTTCTTAATACTTGTTCTTGACACGAGCGACTTTACAGTTTCAAAATGTAGCTTTTGAGGTGGTGGCAGGATATTTCTGCAAAAGCTAATTGTATCTTCTGACCACGTCATCTTGGTTGAATTGCTCATTGATTTGAATATCCAGATTATTCGGAACCAATGCATGAGAAGTTCCAAGTCGGGATTGGACGTAGAGGATTGCGACATGCCCGTCAGGCACAGTCGAACGATTCTAGTGAAAGATCGCAACTCCGCGCCACTCCATGGATCGGCGGTGAATAGGGATTTCAGAAGTTGCGGAAATGGTAGCAGAGGTTCGGTAAACCATTTGATAATATCTGGCCGTGAGTTAGTATCATAGAAACAGAATTTACGTGATATACCACAACACTCACCATCACCGCGCATACGGGTGATTACCATTACGGTGTATGCATGTGCTAGTGTACAGGCAGTACCCTGACCTGATGACAATTCCTTAATAATAGTGCCCCAAACACTCTTCTCTGTTACTGTGATAAGCTCGACAAATTTCTCCTCGATTGATTCCAACTCGGCGGCTACACGTCGAAAAATAGACCCCCAAACTTCCAATTGTTTCAGCCTTTCCTTTTCCGCATCTTTGATGCATTCGAGTAGTCTTTGCAAATCTTCGTTATTCAGCATGAGATGGGTGATTACGGGAGAATACCAGTGCTGTAGTGAGAAATAGTACTTCAGCTTCGTCCAAGTAGAGATCTCTCCCAGATTAGGTAGTGTGAGATCATTTTGACGATTGGTATGTATCATCTTGCCATCAACCGTAGAATCAGGGTGGCGGTGAAATCCTTGTTTCGCAGCACGTTGGAATGCGTGATACAGCCTTTTGATGCTATTATTTGCAGAATGGCTTGAAGCTGAGCTCATAGCGGTAGGCCCCACGAATAGCTGAGTCACTTGCTCGAGTCTCTGGAGTTCAGACATGGTATTGTTGGTTTCGATTGACAGAGCTCTCAGTTCATCCTTCGGAATCGGCCAAGGGGCGTCATTAAGGATTTGGAGCGATGAATTGATGAGTTTTTGGGTGGCGTGAATGGAAACAGTCCCCGGTGAATAGCTCTCTTCTTTGATTAGCTCTCGTGTCTTATGGATGATAGAGTCCCGAGACCCTTCGACTTGTTGATTGTGCAGAATGATGAGTGGGCGGCTATGTACAGCTTGAGCAATGGGTGTTGCAGCAGCAAGAGTGACGGAACCCGTGGCCGTTACCACGCCCGCTGCTTCCATGGTGGGAAAGTCTTCAGGTAACTTGATCTGCCGAGCGCAAAATTCAAATGATGGTGATTATGAAGAATGAAGTCGAGACTATGGGTGTCTCCAAACTAGACTGAAACAGAGGAATGAAGTAGGTCGGCTGTAGTGTTTGCAAGGCTTTCGAGATATGTGGTTGAAAATGGGAGTGGAGCCATTTTATGGTTCACGCCATACAGCGCGTAATTGGTAAACAGAGGGGCTTTTGTATTGGCAGAGTGATATTTCTCCTTACACAGGCCTAATGCGCCCGCCTGCGATTGATGATTATTTGGATGGATTAGATGCAATCCGAACACCCGCTAAACAAGCATTGCAGCAGGGCACTACAAACATAGGTTATTCAGTACCAAACAAGCAAAAATAACTTTTCTTTTTTTCATGATCACTAGGAAGGCTTAGATGAATACATGCATGGCGTCATGATTGGGCCGCGGCCAGCTCGCTGCTCTGTACGGCATACTCGGCGAGGCTAAAGCTTCCCCAAATAGTGTGATCTGTAAAGTTCTATGGCCTCAAAGTAGCCGTGAGAATTGCCTTTTTGCGTGGTACTCCGCCCAGTTGGAAATCTATGTCTCACTAGGGAGGCTTAGCCAGCGTAGTTGATGGTCATGCAGTACGCCAAAAACAGCGAAGAATCTAATTGGCTACATTTGCTAACCGAAAAGCTGCACATATGCACATAGCTTGAGAATAATTGCCTTTCTAAGTCAGTCTTGACAGGCCTGCCAAGCTGTTTTGCCTTACCTACATATACAGGCTGACTGGCATCACCACATATTGAATCCTACTTGCACATCTAGGTTACTGCGCCTTTTTTACTTTGACGACTTGACGAAACTTGAGGTTAAAACATGAATAAGAATTGAAGGCATATCAATATGTCGTTATTGTCGAGATTTAGTGTAACCTAGTGAATTTAAACCCTGGGAGGTATCATTGTTTTACAAACTAATGACCGCAAAACACGACCGAACAGCGATTGGGGAATTGAAATGATATGCAGGCTTTAAAATCCTTGAATCTTGTCAGGCGCCTTTTCATGTAGTTATAACAGATTGTTGTTTAGTGGTACATGACGTGGCGAGTTGAAAAACAGGGCTAACAACGTCATTGGTTGAGGATAATGGGCGTAACTGATCCTATAATAGCAACTTGGTTAGGCTATGATAGCTGGTACAAATATATGCCCTTTTAGAGGCCAGTTTCCCTTTTTAGTTGCTTTCCCTTCGTGACTGAAATCTACACATTCTCTCAACGTAAGTTGCCACAGATTTTTCACCAGTAATGTCAAAAAATGACAGAGAATTGGGGACCAGCGGAAAATAGATAAATTTGAGGAGCTCACTGAATGCTGGACACTTCTACGCTGTATGTATGTACATTCTTTCACTTCAACTCATATTTTCGACCTGAATGACCCCTAGCCCCTACCTTGTAACATCCTGACCCTATCTATGACTCGGTGATATAAATTCCTAATGACGTCACACTGAACCACCCTAGAATTGCGATGGTTCTGGTAGCCACCTTTGCATCGTCAAACGGAGTTTTCTATCAAACATCGTCGTCTTCTGATCGGCTAACTTTCTTGGTGGTTGCAACCACATGAGACATAAACACTTCAATCTTTTATCATTGGATCAACATCACTTCTGCCGCAAATAGCATAGCAATAAGATCTGTGTAGCTTTAGATAGACTGGGCTTGGTTAAAATACGCGGACTAGGTTCATACTACCTTGGCAGATTCTCCACAAGACTAACACGCAGAAGTGTTTCTGGTGCGTTGGGGCTCTAGATGATGACAGCTGATTTATCAAAATCTGTGCCTAAAACAACAAACTCCATTCTCAATGTCTTACAATACGTTAACTTGATATCACTTCCAGGTGGCCAAGCCCTACGAATAGCATGTATAATGCTACTCGAAATCGTCCGTGAATGTAAATGATAGCCCTAAACACATTACGTTCTTTAAGAGAAGTAGACCTGAACGAAGACCGGTGTTAACATGTGGACAGGGGTGTGGCGCGTGCTGATGTAATACTTGGTGCAATCCATTTTGGGACTAGGTGGAGTCACAGTGCAACAGACTGTGTGGGACACTGTGAGCATATAATCTCCTTATCTCTTTCTCGGTCTCTGTCTCAAGTTCATTTCCCGTCTTAGATAATCGATCAGATACTAAAACCAATGACTACCAATGACTACAGCAATATGAGGTTACCACCCTCGCCACTCTAACACCTCCACCATCACTTGTGAATGTTTGCAACGAACGAGGACAGACAAAAGAAAGACATAACGTGTTTCGTTGTACCCCTTGCGTGTGGTTCTGTTTACAATGTTAGCATCACTGCTGCGGGCAGCGACATGCCCTCAGTGCACCTTTGAATGAATATTGAGCGGGATATATCGTTAATGGACGCTTTGTGTTGATTGGTGGTGACCAAGGACCAAACTGCTACCTCAGAGACGATGGAGCCCCGTTGAACATTCCCCATTATACTTGAACGTAACAAGAACATGAAACTGAAGTATCTGGAAATCTATGTCAAGAAGTGCGCATGCGTTCACAATGATGTTTTATAATGCACAATTCATCCCTCGAATGAACTCGTCGAGTAACAGGACAATGTAATGACAGTAAAATAAAGACAAGTCATAGCTATCTCACCCAGAAACAATAACAAAACTATATACGAGAACAACCACCCCTGGCAACAAAAAAAACTCCAATAACCAAACAAACTGTTCCACCATCATTCGGAAATACTACGAGGTTCATCAGATCCAGTTATCTGATGTGCAACAACCCCATGACCTAAATTGACCCCCGGAAGAACTCCAGTCCACCAATGTTTCCACTCTTCATATTCAGCCAGTGACTGCCGAAAGTGTTTGTGGGATCCATGGAACACCGAAGTAAAACGCTGAGCAAGCGATACACATTCTGGACGTTTAGAATACCGCTCAACGAGGGTTTCTGAAAGACCTTGAACGATATTAGGCACACTTTTCTGAAAATGAAGAATCACTCGTCGATAAGCTAGTGACTTGAGACCTGGGGTTGAACTTTGAAACTCTAAAATGTCCGCAACAACCGGTGACAGGTTAAGTTCTTGGCAAGTTGGCCATGGTCTGTGTGGTACGCTCGCCTGCTCTCCGGTCGCCTGCTCTTCGGGCGCTTCACTGATGGTCTGGGAAGGCGTCCTTCCTTTCGCGCGTTCGGCAGCATGTTTAAGCTGCCTTTTCTTGTCTACGACGTGCCGGGTTAGTCGCAAAGCAGCATCTGTTGGCAAATGTTGGTCCAAGGCCATAATGAACAAAAAGGTGATGGAGAAAAAGTCGCTTTGGTTGTACATAGATTTTAGGCAATCGTCAACATATGACCTGGTGTCCTTTAGATATTGCTCAATTTCTTCGGACGATTTACAAGTCAAGATGTCAGCGAGCGACATTATGAACAATTGGTAACTAATTGGAAAGAACCACGTTAAAAAACTTATCAATAAGCGGATTTTCAAACTGACTTACTGATGTCCGCATTGCGTATACAAATCTCGTAAATCCATCTCAGGCATTTCCCCTAAGTCCTTGAGTTTTTTGATAGTTTCTTCCAACCGCTGCCGAATTATCACGTCGTCAATCTTGGCCTTAAATTCTTTATACGTAAAATAGTCCGTGTATTCCTCCGGAATCTCAACTTCAGAGAAAACCACCAATCTCAACTGTTCGTTTTCCTTCAATAGTTTGATACAATTGGAGAGGAAAGGATCTTTTGGGGCTACGCTGTCAAGAAGCAGACAAACTGGTTGAGATTTCACAATGTCGGAAAGTACCATCTTCAATGTATCGATGCTGGGACCCTGTTGATTGGGCGTTGATCCGGCGATACTCTGTTTTGTCTCCTTAGACAGCGGGACATATTGCGAGTCTCGCATCAACTGGTACACAACATGCCGGTAGATGGTGAGCAGACTAGAGACATTATCGTAGTCTATGTATGCTGATGAAACTGGCACTCCGGGCTCAGACCGACGACGATACTCCGTCCAGGCAGCCCTGTAACAGGTCAGTATGCTTAATTACGTCTATCCTTCATGTATCACTTACGCTAATGTGGTTTTTCCGGTGCAGTCTGTGAGGAACTGTATGTTAGTGCATGCCACACATTGATCTTTAAATTGAAAGTACAGCTTACCTCCTCCTTGAAACCACAGCAGTCTTGATCCACAAATCTGATCGGCACCCCCGTCAGATTCCTCGAGGTACGGCTTGACTATGTCATAATGCGTGCCTATGTGAAGTCCCGCTTTCTTGAAAATCTCTATCTCCGGTTTAGACTTCGATGCGTGTTCCTCCTGCCTCTCGAGCGTGTTGCGTAGGTCTGACCAAATCTTCATATCCTCTTCTCGACGCTGCTCATTTTCTTGAACCTCCTTTTTGAGGCTATCGAGATATTCTTTAATGCTTTCGAGTAACTCGAGCACACACTTATAACGGCTTTTATGCAAAAAAAAAAATGCAGGTCTTGAACAGATATTAACCCCGTTTTCTGTGTCGGTCGCATTGAGTCGTTGATGAGGAGGCAAGAGTTCGCTGTTGCTTGGTTCCGTTCTAACTGGTTGCTCTGTCGTGGTGGGTTGATCACTGTTTATTCGCTGCCTGGTAACGCCTTTTTTCTCTCTAGTTGGCCTCTTGCGTAAGCAGGACATGTGGGGCCATTTAAAACGGCGCGACTGTTTTTCGGCACCGTGGTCCCCTGAAGATGAAGAGCCCCGGCGGCTATGTTGTTGACTGCCCTTCTGGTTTTTGGAGGTGAGAACCACTTTCATCTTCGATAGGGGACTATGGTTTGTTGTTGTCGTGCGTTTAGGACCTTGGAATAGATGTACGAACTCGCTAAGATGATCGAGTTGAGAATGCGGGTCCTGTGCTCTTTCTTGCGAGCACAGGTCAAGGAAACGCGAGGTTTTCTTAACAGACTTCTCACGGCTCAATATAGCGACGCAACATTTGGTGATGTCTGATATCGTTTGGTGGATATCCGACGAGTTGAAAAGATCTCCAGACGAACGGAGACTTTTGATTGAATTTTGGATATCCTTTGTTACAGTTTTGATGTTTAAATGCGCTTTCTGGGAGTATTCTGCCGAGTAACGGATTTTGAGAACGATTTCGGTGAGCCTCAATAAAAGTGAAGTTGCAGCGACTCCCAGGCTTGCAGCTGCGATGGCTTCCGCCATGTCGAGGGTAATCTTGGGAGTAGGGGTATATAGTGACGAGAGAGAGAGAGAGTGAGGTAACGACAAATGGATAATAAAATAATGAGGAATGGATGGAAAGTGTGTTGGAATTGAGTCTGTTTACAAAAGTTTCATCGTTTAACATAAGAATCACCACGTAATATATACCCGCCACGGGGTCTTTCAAAACTTGCAAATCCTGCATGACAGTATGATGAACAAAACGCCCGACTTCCTTATTCATTGTGCTTTTGGTGATGTTGGTGAGCCGAGATCCATACCTACAAACATCCGGTAGCTTGTAGATGCCCAATCTCATCCTTTTCAGCCGTATGTCTCCCCACTTGTGTACGAAAAGCGAAGGTTCAAGTACAAGATAATGCGCTATGAGCCTAATGTTAGTTCTACAAAGTTGAACTACTGCAAGACAGAAATCCTCACGGGACATACGTAACGGGGATTGGCAAAGTGTGTCTTCCTAGCGACAAGTTCATATTTGACCAGCATTGCTGTGTTTTACCGAGAAAAGATTTGTGATTGGAATGGCGTTTTGGCAACTCAAAGCTTAGTCGAGGTAGTCGTCACGTAAATTCAAATCGAAAAACATATTGACGATGGCCGGTTTCCCTTGGTTCGGTGGATTGGATGTCGCTGATAAAGTGGGTCCTTTGCAGTGATAGTATATATTGTAACCAAATAAGCGAATAAGACAACTCGCCATAGACAATGGTATATATGAGGCGTATGATATGGAAATGTGGGACTCATGCAAAAGACAATACTACCGATCGTCAATTCTCGGTCATGGGCTTGATACAGCACAAATTGCGGCCTAAAACAGCATATTGAGCGTCACGAATCCATTCCTAGCTTCGGTATGCATAATCATTGGTCCGCGGTGGACGATCAACAGAGGATGTTAGCCAGCGCATACTAGAATTAGCCGAACAAGGCCATGGCGTTACGTCATACGCAATGAACCACAATTCAAGGCTCGCTGTTTCGGGCTGTCAAACAGATATTTGTAGGCAAATTGCCTATTCAAGTGGGAAACAATACTCATGTCGCATTGCTGGTTGTCCTTTTGCGCCATGGTGGAGGCCGGAACTGCCTTTATGCTGGTGAAACGTCGTTATAACCCTTTACGCCCGACAAACATGGCAACCATAGAATTTGTGATAGGCAGAACTTCTTCAGCTGAATCTGAAGCGAAATAAGTAAAAGTTTAAAGTAGCATGTTGAAGGATTTAGGATGCATACCACCGTACCAAAGAGCAGCAGAACTTGCACTTTGTTACAAGACACACAAAGTCACCGTACTATGTACTGGCATTGGTGGCAATATAAATCCAATTTATCGTGAACAAGAGAAGGTTAAACTAGATAACAGTCCACGACTGGCCAAAAACTATCATGTATATCCAAGTGATCTTCCTGTCTCACTACACCTCTTAGTCATTCACTCCAAAGCTTCGCCGATAGGCCTCTTCACGATCCATCTTCCAATGTACTTCCTTACAATACATATACAGGGAATGCGTTCGTGGATTTGTATATGCTTTCTTCATGCATTGATCCCAATGATTACCTCAAAGGACTAACGGAGATTTTCTTGTGAATCCACCAATGATGGAGGTATTCGGAACAAAGGGGAGTACTTTTCGAGATTCGTTTCCTGGTAATTACGGTCTATTCTTGTAGACATAGATCAAATGAGTTAAATGGAGGGGTACGTCATTCTGACCTCTCCACTCGTCGGAGGGATCATAGGTGGTTTCTTATACAGGTAATTCACGGTCTGGAAGGCATCATCATGCCACTGCGCCAAAAAGAAGTGGAACCCTTGGTCGGGTCATTGGTGCATGTTCTAACAGGGGCTATATAGGGCGTACAGGGTTGGCCACCCTATGTACTGACAAGTGTTAAAAATAGTATTGAATATACAGGGTGTGTAAAACGCATTTATATTGTGACGGAGTGTCTGTACTATTTAATCTGTCCTTTCCTGCAAGCATCAAACCTTCTCACGACCAACCATCCAAGGATATATAGTTATTTTCCTTCACTCAAAACCAAATGCCCACAAATACCGAGAAATATCCGCCAATAACAAATAATTGTAGCCAAAGCCGAATTAGCTGACCGAAACCAGATCCAGTGAAAGGTGCCGATTGGGTTCGCCAGGCCTCGTTGGACCGCCGAAGTATTCCGGTACCATGAGCAAGATAATTCCCCCACTTTCAGCCGCTCCGCCTACCAAACTGACTGTCGTCCAGAGGTCTCAGTAACAACAACCGACAGACAGACTTACACACCACTGGGGTATCATATGTACACTACAGGGAGAACGATAAAATACGCTGCCTCACTCCCTTGTGTTCTAGCATATGGACGTGGACGTTGAGGCTGATGACGTCACAACAATCTCCACATGTATGAGTTCACGTGACGAAAGGTGAAGAATCATGTAACGAGATATGTTCCAAGTCAGTGTAATGATGGAGCTGCCCTAATGGTGCAGTGATTAAGCGCTGGGTTTGACTTATTGATGGTTTCCATTTTCTACCTGGTCAGTAGGCCTATGCCTCTTGTTTTTTAGGTCGGGAGATGGCCGAAAACCACCCAAAAAACCCCATTTTAGCCACCGTGTATATAACCCTTAACACACCTTATATTCAATCAACCCCAAAACTAGCCGGTTTCCTTTGACAAGCACCCTAGGATCATCCCCGTCGTCACTTTCTTTAAACTCCCTGTGTAACTGTGACACCACACTTTTGTAATCATAAATGAGGGTAGAAACACCTCACATGTGCTTGTCCGTTTCCTGCTTTCTCATAGGTTGTCTCCCTAGCGTCACTCTCCCCTTCGTAGTTCTCAGTAATCTAGAGACGAAAGTCCTCGACCACGCATGTGGTCTCCTCCGGCATGTCCACAGATGGACCCGATCCTTTTCCTCTCCCCATCTCTTGCAATTGGTCTCCCCATCCTAGTACTTGAATCTCATATGGTATATCTTGAATTAAACGTGTCCCGAAAAAGCCGCGATGACCACTCCCACAATGGGTCTGGGGTCCTCTGGGATAGTGGCCCGATGTCTTTTGGGTAAAGTGATAAGGGATCCTTCAGGGTGTTGGGGCATAGAATCTTGGCTGTTAACCCACCCTTTAAACTTCTTGTTCTTGTCTTCCTTTAATGATCTTTCCGCCCTCGCTAGTGTGGTCAGTTCGCTGTCGGTTTCCACCGCTGCTGTCTTTACAAGTTGGTCAGCTTTCTCATTTCCGGCGATGTCTGTATAGCCTGGTACCCAGATGCAGTGCACCACAACCCTGAACTCGTCTCTCAACCGCCGCATTTGTCTCTTGGCACTATCCACTTCACACTGTGAGGTGCCTGTTCTTGTCGCTTTTGAATTTATCCTCTTGACAGCTGCCATGTTGTCCGAGCAAATCCATATCCTCTCCGCACCAACCAGTTTCTCTGTAGGAACAGCATTTAGTCCTTGGTAAATGGCCACAAACTCTGTGTCTGCCACCTCTGCCCATCTACCCGTGCTGTGTTTGCCGCTGCATATCTCTTGGTCGTCTTGCTCAATGTACCACTCTGCTCCTGTCCATCCAGAGTCCAGCTTCGATCCATCCGCATAGATCTAATGTACTGAGAAGCAGAGCAGCAAGTCAGTAGCCATTAGATAGGTATTAGCATAGTGGAGATCCCCTCATTGGGTTTTCCTTTTCCTTTCCTAATTAATCAGTTTTTTTTCTCATGCTCTAGAATCCGCAATGTCTCCGGAGAAATGTGATTGATTAGTATTGAGATATGCGGTCAGCTACATCGATGAGACTCGCCTGCTAAGTTATCGTTGGGCTAACATTGTTACAATATAGAGGCTCACGCCCATATATTTTACCGTGCCCCCATGGTGTGTAGTTAACACCCCACTGGTGTGTAAGTAAGTCCGCCGGTTGTTGTTACCGCGATCTCCGAACGACAGTTAGTTTGGGAAGCGGAAGGGCTGAAATAGTGTGAATCCTCTTTCTTAAGGTACCGGAATACTTCGGCAGCCCAACGAGACTTGGCGAACCCAATCGGCACTGTTCACCTTATTCGGCGTCGTCAACCTACTTCGGCGTCGTCAACCTACTTCGGCTTCGGCCACCTAATTCGGTCTCGGTTAAAATCTCTTGTTTCTTTATGTTGATATCTTGGTTTGAGTGATGGAAAAACTATATGTTCTTGGATGCTTGGTCGTGGGAAAACTGGATGAATGGAGAAGGGGACAGGTTAAATTATTCAGACACTCCGGTTTACAATATAAACAACTTTTACATTCCCTTTATGTTTATCAAATATTGGCCAGAATGTAGGTGCTGTATTTGCCGTCGCTCAACACATTGTGAGGAATCAATAGTTGTCAAACAGCAGGGATACTATCGGAGTATGTTGGGTCAGGGTTATTAGTATTAGGGTATGTGAGGGCAGTATTATGGTACATTTGGTGACTTGAAAATCTCCTCATCGGGGCTTTGTCCTGTCTTACTAGTCAAGTCTTATTACACACACATTTTCACAGTAGTTGGTACATGATCCAAACACGGATGCTAATGTCGGTTTCTGGAATCCAGAGATGAACGTGTTTTACAGCTTTCTCGCCCCGGATCCGCCTATAGAACCTCAACTCTCTCAACTCCTGCTCCCCTCCTATCCGTAATCCACCACCTATCCGCCTCCTCCCCACCCTTTAATGAAATGTTAGCGGTGTGCGCTGCTTCGATACGGGGATAAGATCGATCCACTGGCGTGTTTGTGGTTTGCGCAATATGCATAAGCACAGACTTCCACGCCGCTGTCTGTTGCAACTTTGCCTCTCTGCGAGCCCTGAGATGCCGATAATATTCCTGTAGTGGTTCAAAAGTAGCTTCTGTGCGGAGTCGGGGCAGTGGCGTTGAGAGTTGGGCACCCGTATGTGTCCATAAAACTCGAGATTGGGCACGCTCAAGGCCCACCATCTGAGTCTGCGCGAGCCCAGCAAAAACAACAGCTACCGGCGCATACGTCAAACTAGGTCTCAAACCGCCTTTACACACCGTCCGCAAACTTGACCAACTAGTCTCCTTCAAATCAGAAAGGGCCTTGACGAAGCTCTCTTTGCCTCGTATCCTTGTAAGAATGGCCCTACTATGCACGCCACCATTGCCCCATACATCTAGCCACGTACCGAGAAATCTCGTGCTGTGCACTATCTGTAGAGAGTGGCCGTCCAAATCAAACGGCTGATCTCGCCACTTATTCCATGTATGCCAGTTGAGTGCAGCCAGGGTACTCTTCGGGGGCCCGAATACCACGCCTCGCACTTCCGCCCAATCCTTCACGATTCCGTAAACTGTCTGCAAAGCCCGTTCCGCCTCCTCGCAGTCTCGCGCTCGCACTAGGAGGTTTGTATCATCCGCGAACTCAATGCCAGTAACCAAAGGGTCTATGCGCTCCACCAGATCGTGCATGTTTGTAACGAACGTGATAAACAGAAGTGGTGATGCTGGGGAGCCCTGCGGTACGCCTGAACTTAACTGTCTACCGCCCGTATCCTTACCGTTGAGGGAAAGCACCGCACGGCGGCCCTCTAAGTAACTTCGCAGCCACTTACCAAACCACTCGGGTGCACCTCGCATTGTCAGCTCATGAATGATCTACTCTTTCAAAAGTACCAGATATGTCTAGCTGCAGGAGAAGCGCCTGCTTATGAGGGCCAACCCTCTGCGCAAACTCCTGTACTGCCCTGATGGCTATCTTTGTAGAGCCTCCAAGTCTGTTTCCCATCTGGCCCGTTGGGAGGCGCTCATCCAGCAACTTCGAGAGCCGTTGAGCCATTATCTTCTCAACAACCTTCTCGGTCGTAGACATTAGCGAAATAGGGCGCCACGCACCTACTTGCTTCCGTGCCGAGGGTGACTTCCCCGGTTTGGGTATGGGCACCATGTGTGATAACTTCCACGGCGAGGGCCAGTGGGGCAAACGAAGCGAAGCGTTCGCAATTTTCGCGAGACATGCGTGCACATGAGTACCCGAATCTCGGATAAAACCAGATGGTATACCGTCTATACCTGGAACCGTTCATGGACCCGTATCTCTTGGCGCCAATTCGATGTCTTCCCCTGATATGGAGCGACAAATGTCCCCCACAGGTCCGGGTGGCACGGCGCGTGTCGGATGAACTTCAGAGAGTATGGCTACTGGGAAGAAGCGGCTGCATAGCGCTCCGGCTGTGTCTTCGCAGTCTGAGGAGAGGCCGGTTGGGGTTTTTAGTTGGTGCACGAATACGCCCCAAGGTGAAGTTCTCGAAAAATGCATGGCTCACTTCTCCCGCCCTTCCAATCCCTCTTATAGCGTGGCGGTGGTCGGGCACCATCTGGCACCTTTACCCAGCCCCACATGGCCCGATGGTCGGATCCCGGCATCTCTGCGTCTCCTTCAAATCTTGCTTCTATACCACGCGAAGGCATGAGGTCGATAGTCGTCTTTTGATCAGTTCCTCGATATTACGTGATCTTCCCGGGGATGGTGTCGATACAAAAATCTTCCGTACAAATCTAATCCTCTAGCCTCTCACCCCTCTTGTTCGTCTTAACATCCTCACCGCCCCAAATAGCCGAATGCCCATTAAAGTCTCCCATCAAAATGGCTGTATGCGGTACCTTGATATTGCTAAGCGCGAAATCTTCCACGTTATTGCTCTGACTTTGGTACACCGGGGCCATCCAGACCCCAGCCACCACGGGGGCAGCAACATCCTTCCTTGTGATTACCCGTATGTATCTGATATCTTTGACTAGTAGCGCGGCTGCGCCAGTCCATGTTATCAGATGATATTCCCCTAGTCTCTCCGGCCACACATACGCCGGTCGTAAGCCCGACATCTCTTGAAGGAATAGAAAGTCTGCTCCGAAGTCAACTGCAACATCGAGGCACTCATGTCTGGTTTTACAGGTATTTAATATGTACATTTCAAGCCTTATTTCATGGGTTGGTTTCTCTAATGATCACATATCGTGAACAATGTGACAGCAAGTGAAAACTAATACCATTAAAATCTATTTGTTACCTTGTATGCCCTGGCGCCATTTGTATTTAATATAGTGTTGGCATTTTGCTAAAGTGAGACTGTCACTGAGAGAGATATAGTATGAGGAAGAAGTCGAGATGTATGTATTCATGTTGTTCACGTCTGTATCAGTTCGCTAGTCCAAAAGGAGAAGAGCGAGAGAAAGAGGGAAAGAGAGAGAGGAGGGGAGAGACTATATGCCCACATTACCAAACGCCCGACTATTACCATACCTGGTAACAACCATCTTGTGACATGATCCTTCACAGCTCCTCACATATAATCGCTCATTGGTGTCGATCACTATGACGTCATGACGTCATGACGCTCAACACCCATGTTCACAAGTTAACACATTTCTAGTGCTCGTATCATGGAGACACTCAACACTCTCGATAACCCCAGTTGAAGACTTCGCCTTCCTTTTGAGAGCTGCCTGATAGATATCCGGCCGGCGTGTAATGAACTTCCTGTAGCACTCAGCTAACTGCTTAGACCTCTGCTGTAATATCAAATTCGAAAATCCAGCCTCCGCAGATTCAACAAAATCTCGGAAAAAGTCTAAAAAGATTTCTTCGACATATGCGCCAACAAGTACCCCGCTGAATGTTATATCTCCTTTTGTAATTTTGAGAAAGCCGAGACTGTCGGCCACCAAAGTTGATATGTAGGTCAGAGATGACGCGGCTAATTTAGGAGTGATGTACGGGATATCTTCCGATATGGAAAGATCCTTTTTCACTGCAAGCCAGGAAAATATAGTGCATATATCTTTTCCAAAAGGTTTTTGGGCCGAAACCCGAAGTAGTGAACTGTCGAACCGTTCAATGGTTAGTTTGGGGATTTCTCTCATGACATCTTGAAGAGGGCTTCCCGCACGAGTAGATAGTGCAATTTTAATTTGTTTGGCAAACAATAGAAACCTGTACATTGTTAGTCGAGACGCTAGACGTAGATATGAGATGAAATGTAAGCACTCACCCCCCGTCCAAATTGGACCTGGCTTGTTCGATAATTTGAGTAACTTCTGCTGGTAAAATCCGGCGTCCAATATTGCGTTCCAAGGCAGGCAGCCTGAAATTCAAGTACCCCCGCATATCCGATTCGTCTGCTTGGATGGTCTTGAACCTAAATGCTGGATAGGACTCGGCGCATGTCGTTGACGTTGGCCGGGAAAAGCATATTATTCGATGATTGTTTCCCAAAGACATCAAGCTTTCGATCATTCCCTTTATCTTTAGTGGGTCGGATTCGTCAAGACCATCTAGGAAAAAATAGATTTTGTAACTCTTAGTCAACTCGCTCAACATGGCGTGAAGCACATCCACTGGTACACGATTGGGAGCATAAGGATCTGAGAGCATTTTGGCCATCAGATTGGTCGGCATTTTAACATGGGGTAGAATCTGCCGAATTATGGCTTGAAGAACGCCCTTATCAGTGAATCCTTCTCCATGGTGGATGTATAAGTTGACAAATATGGGGCGCAATGTAACTGGCAGTTCGGCAGCGTCCCGTCGATGGCGATATGAAACATTATCTACTAAGGTAGATTTTCCCATACCAATACCCGCCAAGTACCAAAGGAATCTATCATTTGTTCCGGCGGCTGAACCATACCACGAATCATACAAATCAGACTTGATCAACCACAATCCCATATTCTCTAGAGGCCCTCGCAAAGGAAAATGAGCTTCAGAGCGTGTGAAATCTGTTCTGTCGTCGCCAATCTGATCACTAATGACTTGCGTCAACTCAGTTTTGATGTATCGAAGATGGAAGTTTGCCCGTGCTTCTGGAATGGACATCTCTCGTTTTCGCGCAATGAGTTCTGAAGGCAGCGGAAGGAACAGCCCTTCCCACTCTTTTTGCTTGCAAATAATAATGGCCTTTTTCAATAATGAGGTGAGATGCTGTATTCCCTGCGTTAAATGGACGTTCTGAAGCCTTGACCAACATAAGCGGTCCCAACTTTGAAGCTCAGTAAGTCTAGACGTCAATCTGGTGAGCTGATCGAAATGGCCGTGATCCATGACGTTGCGAACGGCCATATCTTCCTGCAGTCGACTCGATGATTGGCGTTCGCGTTTTTCATACTTAGAGGGTATGCTTGCAAGACCGGGCATCTTGTCGTATAGTGAATTGATTGATTCTATCCATTTGTGATCTAGTCGAACAGACTTTTTGCTGAGGGCGAACCAAGCTGGATGCAATAGACAGAATTGATGAACAATTGTGGCAGAAAGGGTGTATATAATCGAAAACAGGCGCAGCCTGACTCTATTGTCTACAAAGTCATCGGTAGACATGCCAAGAACAGAAAGAACCGGTATACACTCGTGTAGTTCATCGACTTGTCGTTTAAATTCCTTCAACTCGGGTATATCAGGGCATACCATGATAATACGCTGTAAAGCTTCATAGGATGCTGTTGTTGTTTGGGTGAACGATTCCCGAGCGGCTTCCACGGAGCATGTCATTCGTGTTGAGCGAGGGCTAAATACGTCGTCAAATTTGTCGCGATAAAACAACCGACGTATACCGTGGAAGGGCCGCGGTGAGGGTTTAGACGGGGACATTGTTGAATGTTGAAGTTTCAGTTCTCACCACGTATTTTTGGAGAAGTAAAGCGCGTAAAATATCACTCTGAAAGTAGAATATTGTGGGTTTCCAATAGAGTCCGAAAGCTAAGGCCTGGTTCAGGGTAATGATTATGAGAAGAATGGAATGCTCATCCGGCTCGCTTTGAACGATTATGCGGTTGGTGGCTCGGCGGAGATATTCAGTGCAGTAAATTTGTAATATTAACGGGAAATTGAGAAGAACAAAGAAGCGGTTATGCCCTCCGTTTTCGAAAAGCCTTGTTTATCTGGATGAGCGCGTGATCTTGTTAACCCTTTGTTAGGGTTACTGGAGATGAAAAACAATAAATCAAGACTATGTCAAATACTCTGCTAAACACAACTCGGCGAAAACTGCAAAAGCTTATTAAATATAAAGGGTGTGTAAAATGAGTTTATGTTGTAAACGCAGTGTATTGATAATTTAACCTGACCTTTCCTCCAAATAACAAACTTTCTCACAACCAATCATCCAAGTATGTATAGTTATTTTTCATCACTCAAAACCCAATAACCAACAAATAACAAATGACGTAAGGATTTCTTTCAAAAAATGATGTAACCTTAACCACAATGTAAGGACCATCAAGGCCAAAAGAGACTGCCGCGGCCAAAAGCCAGTAACGCCGTCGAGAGCAATGAGGCCGGCAGGGCTGCTGGGACCAACGAGGAAAAGAGGGACAGCCAAACCCAAATGTCGTAGAGACAGAACGTGTCACCGAGTTTTCCGTCATCGAGAATCCAGCCATCATTCACCAAGCACCAGACGTACTCCGGAGTTCAGAGTGTCAACTGACTGAGGACAGACTTACACATCAGTGGGATGTTAGATGCACATCACAGGGACGACGGTAAAATACAGAGGCTCATGCCCCTCTATTCCAACAAAACTGCGTGCATATTGACCTTAAAGATATGTGGCACGTACTGGTCTAAACTAATATGGATGCAAAAATGGCAAGCCGATACAAAAAACGCCCCCGCCGTAGACGAATAACTTCGCGTGCACACACTTGACACCTACGCTGTTGTGAGTGTAAGCGCCTCCTCCAATTAACTTGTTTTGATCAGGAGTCATGAATACGGCGGGCGAACTGGTATAAAATACCCGTCGCCGTTCAACCAATTAAGCCCCTCCGAAGAGAGGAAGAGGTGTGCGAGACGACTTGTGCGCAAAGAAAAAGAAGAGACTAAACTATCTCATGAAATAGGAAAGTAAAAACATCTCTCAAAAATAGGAGAAAAAAGCCGATGGTAGTTGGACGCGTTTGGTAGTAGAGGTCGTAAAATAGAGTTAAGGGGCCGGCGGGGTGATGGTGAAGTCGGCTATGTGGGTGTAGCGACGGTAGTATCTGATTGATGCGGGCAGACAGCCGTGTTCATAGTTTGCCGCAGTTGACTCGTACCTCCCGAGATAGGTTGTGCAAGGCAGTCGTAGTAACCTCCTTTGAGTGGCTTGACTGTCGCCACCAGTTTCTTACGGACCTCGCCCGCAAATCAGGCCGTGGACCACTTCAATGGAGGTGTACCACTCGAATTGAGCGGACACCATAAAACAAGGTGCGAGATCATTTGTAACGCCCACCCACAATGACAACTGGGGGACCAAGTCTGGTGATCTGTGGCCTTGCGCCACGCTGCGGTGTTCCCATGGCCGGTTCTTAACCATGAGAGAACCCCGTCCTCACTCATCGACAACTTGCTTCGAATCTTTGACATAGCTCGCCATGAGCTATCCGTCCACAGCTCCCTCCCTGCATCTTCCCGTAACACCATCACCCTTTCCGCGCCTCCGTCTCGTTCTGCGCGCATCCAACTCCTTTGCTGGTCTTCTCATTGTCGTCTGAATAAATTAATACTCCGTTGGTATTCTGATCTGGGATGTTCGTTCTATGGGTCTGTACGCGTAGCCTACGCTGTTGCAACCTTCATGGAAATCCAAGCAGGTGACTCCTGCATTAGTTCCTCGAGAGTTAATCCATCAACCCAAAAAACGTGAGCCCGTTGCCACTGACAAATCTTGACAGCTGAGTGTAAAAGCCATGTCATTCCACTGACTGGCTGTGTGAATATTGAGAGCCATAAGTAGACTTGTACTTGACTCAAAAACAGCTCCCCTCCTCTTTGCCCATACCTGCGCCTTATCAAACACCATTTGCAGAGCGAAACTGACCTACTCCGACGAACCACCTTGAACAAGCAAGTTAGTGTCGTCTGCAAACCCAGCATACGTAACATCCGGGTGATGCAGCGCCACCAGCTCATGCAAGCTTGCTTTGAACGTTATAAACAGACCCAGAGTTCACCATATCCATTGAGAATCACGAGGGTTTGTATAACCCTAACAAAGTACTTTGAGAAGAATAGAGCGTCACCGAATTGTGATCGATGGAAGGAGCTGCGATGCGAATGATCCCCAAATGTCTACAAAGGTACTATCGGATAGATATTAGGGTGATTGAAAATGAAAAGATGTGTGCGTTCGGGATTATCTACATACGGTGTATAGAGTGGGCTTTGTTAGACCATTCACAGCTGTTTCCCGGCCCAAAAAAAAATGCGGTAGGATGCTAAAGTGGTCTGAGAGTTCCCGTGTTGTACCAGAATCTTGATATCTTCAAACACATCTTGTATCTTACCAATCTTACCAATCTCGGCAATATCTCTTCAGCTCATTAACAAGCAACTCCCAAACCCATGTTCATCTTCTAGGGTGGTGACTTCCCCCCTCACGCTCTAACCCAGCGTTTCCAACGTCACCCCATCATCGTCTACCGTCACCCGAATGTTCGCGCCGAATCTCCCGCCTGAGCCGCTCAACAAGTAATCTTCAACACCGAAGATCCCGCTCGCACGCTCGCCAAGTTGTCCGCTCTACTGGATGAACACCAAGTCGACACCGTCATGTGGCGTGTTGTTGGCCCGACAGCCATGAATACTGGGGTTGTGAGGGAAGCTGCGGAGTTGGTTGCGAGAGGTTGTCTTGTGGCGGATGTTAGATTAGCGGCTGTCACGAGTTGCGAGATGATAGATGTGGGTGTCTTTCCTTCGTGGTATACACACGAGGATAGGGAGTTGTGTAAGAAGACACATGGGAAGTACCTTTGTTATCGGGAGGCTAAGGTGGCGGCGGATAAGGAGATTTGTAAGTTGTGGAAACAAGGCTTGAGATATGTCGTTATTAGACCGGGCTTTGTCGATATCTGTGATGGCATTAAGGAAGTATGCCTAGTTACTGGGCGAGCTAGACTTGGAAAGGTCGGTGTTGTTAGGGGTCTTCTTCTAGGCGACTCAGTGGGCGTCGTCGTCAGTGTGATTGTCAAGCCGGCTTTGGATTGACTGCTTATTCATGTTGTGGCAGCTGACAGCACTCGTGGCGGAGAAATCGGAGACGAATTGGACAAGATTGCTGAGCAGAGTGTTGATTGTTTTGAGACGGAGGGAACAGGGGTATTGCTGGTTCCGATAGGCTCACAATTGCCGCTTAGATGAGTCTTTGTGGAATTGATGTCGACAGGGATTGTATGTTCGAATTTGGGTTACCTAAAGATTATCGGTGTTTGCACTACCTACTCTTTGTGACATCGCCTGGTTAGTAAATTTTTTATTTGGGGTTTATAGACGGAGAGACAACAAAGAGAGCAAGTTTGTAAGCAATCTAGACGAATACACATGTATCAATCGAGGTGAAATAAAGAATATAGTGACCTCTTTCTCGAATTGTACTAGCGCACCCTTTCAATAAAGACTGTCGTGATTGAATGATCTGAGTAGAAGAATGACACTGTACTTCTGGCTAGATTGTGACTGTTAAATGTCACAAAGAAACGAGTCACAGGCTCCATTGTTCAGAACACTTGGTTGATGAAGATGGTATTTTGGTGTGATTCATGTACTTGTATGTATCGTGAAACGGTCTGTGGCACCAGTCTTTTGATATCACGTATTGAGAGTGTTTGCTGGTTTTACATTCACAAAATAACATCTATTAAATAGAAAGTCGGTACCTTAACTAAACTAGATCCTCCGCTATAAAGATCAGTTCGAAATGAAATTCTCAGTGTAAAACAACGGTCCAGTATGACCATGGGTAGTCTGTGAAAGGGTTGTGACCAAAAAACGGTCGTAGTACCGGTTTGCGTCGGTTAATTCTTAAACGAGCAGTGGCTAAACGGACTCTCTCAAGTCTCGCTTGGTGGTCGCGCAATTCTTCTTCGGCATATATTCCCCGCTTCCGAGAGAATAGACTTGAAAGAAAAGGACGGAATTTCCGCCTCAAGGAGAGTGCACGTGAAACAAGAGAACGAAATCTCCGCTTCGAGAAGCGCTTACGTTTTGCTAATTGCGCAATTAGTAGTTGTACTCGTGTTTTATCCTTGGTCTTTGAGTTTTCGCGCGACGTCGCTTTGGTGGGTTTCAAGTAGCCTAGTGTACGGCTTGACATCTGGCGCAGTTTAAACCTGACCAATGATTTCCGTTGGCTTGAGAAACTGCGGATTCTTCGTCTCTTAAGTGTTGTCAAACTCTGTATTGCCATTGGTCGGATCTTGGCAATTATATTTAGAGGCCGAGGGCATCTTGTCGTCCTCCACATAAGTCCAACACGTCGAGCGTGTATAGCGTTACCCCCGATGACATCGTTTAATGGAGTAAAACGTTCAACAACAACACAGAATATGTCATCGTCCTCATCACAGTACATTTGAAGTGCCAGAAGTGATGCGAGGTCTTTGTCCAATCCTTCGGCATCGAAATATATGCTGTCGTTCGATCGGATAGGCCAAGTTCTGGTTTGAATCAAAAGTTTACTGCTAAAGATTTGCTTCAACCCGTCAGTGGGAAACCCCATTTATTTTACTGAAGAAATTTGTTTTCGTGGTACACTCATGGGGTGCAATATTTTACACCGGGACCAGGAACGAATCTCAGAACGGTCCCCCCACAATACCGCCTGAAACCGATGAGCCCAAGACCAAGTAGGGTAGTGCTGGCTAATGACCTTTTTTGCACTTCTAGAATCCCAGTTAATAAACCAACTAAGACTATACTGCATATGGCGGGTGGGAATTCCAAAAACATGGTGAATCCACCGGGTGTTGAAAATGCCAGCAATTGCGTGGATTCTGTCCTTAGGAAACGTGAGTTCACGTTGACAGTATTCTTCAATCAGATCAAAGATAGCCTTCCGTTTTACTGTCGTGCATTCAGTGTAACTCTCTGGTTCCTTTATCAAATCCACATGATGATATGAAACCATTGGACAATTGATATGCCAGAGGATAGTTGAATCAGTAAAATATAGTCGGCGTGGAGAAAAGTGCTCTTCTTGCATGGTCCACCTGCGGGTTTTCCAGGGTGGAATCCAGCATGTCATATATGGAGTGTTGTCAGAGGTGCCCCAGCATTGATCTGTCCCTGGCCCTTCCAGGTCACCATCAAAACCCCGAGTGTAACCTGGAAGTCCAGAATGTATGCCTCGATAAAGAGCACATATGAAGGTTAAGTAAGAGTTGGCGTAGATATCTCCCATGGCATGAATCTGTTCAGCCTTCTCTTTGTTGTCACCCTGCATGATGCAGTATCGATCAATCCATATATAGGGAATTTTGAGAAGGTGCGCAATTGTCATGCAGTCGTATAGTGTTTTTGACATTGTCGCTAAAGACAAAGAGCCAGGTACAGCGAATGTGGACTCGGAGCCTGTGGTCAACATGTTGGTATCTGAAGGATCCCACCTATAGCTAATCGCAGAGTACCGAAGGTGTCTATTGCCTATCTTGACAACACATCTTTGAGTAACATCGATTAGACGAAACGATGCGGGGTATTCTATGTACATAAGTTAGACTTGATTGACCCCGCTTTGGCACAGTTTCTTACCAGCTCTCTCTCCACGATTCACTTCACCGTACGCCTTAAAATCACTTGGTATCTGTTTTTTAGGACCGTTTGATTAAAACGATTCATCTCGTGATACGTCAAGTTCGGTCCATCAGGGAAATTCATAAAAAATAGTCTCACTTCAATCGAAGTAACAAAAGACTCCACGCTCCTTTCTGTGCTCAGTTCTTTGTCGCTCTCCCAGTTAACATCAACTTTTACCTTCAGTGAATCGCTACATCCCATGACCTTCCTCTTATTAGTGTCGATGCTGCTAGTATTCACTCCTAAGAGACGTATTTTCATGTCCCCTTGTTTATGAATTTCTGACAATATTTGTTTCGCTAATCCAAAGCATAACGGACAGTTGGGGGAAAATCCGAGTTTATTCAACATCATTGGGCTAGTCTGGCTGAACAGAAGGGGCCACGGAGAAAACCCATCTTGACCAAACCCAGCTGGGCATTTGAGTATTTCTTGAACTTAGGCGTCGGTAAATGAAACTCAATCTGGATTTACGAGAGTGTAGTTGTGGACGTGTGAGTAGATCACTTGAGTGTGCTGATCTTTTAGGCACTCACGGCAATCTTTCACAATCATCCTAGTGTAAATCATCTCGGCACAAGATGAACACCAACCCCGATTAGTGGCAATGCTCTCGATCGCTCGACGATTGTATTCTGCACATGATTCTTTTCCATCACTTTCAACGCTTTTGTGGACAACTTTCCCAGGCCCCTAAGTCGGTTAGTATCGGGTTAGACGTCTCATGCCAGACACATTGAACATGAGAAGATTCTCACCTCCTCAATGTCGTTGAATGATAAAGCCACAACAGAGTCATAGTGATCAAAGGGCCAGTGGATGATTTCAAACATAGTTGTTTGTTTCAACGGCAGAAGCAATTCAATGATCACAGAAATTGAAACACCTGGGAATATATAGATGACAGCTCAACTATGATGTCCCAAAACTGCGCCTGAAGTCAGCCTGATTAGGTAGCCATCTAAATCTGCCTCTACAGGAAACGCACCCATGATTTTCAGGCAAAGGGAAAATCCATAATAAGCAATAGATCTGCATGATATTGTGAACACTAGCTGCATGTAAATACAGTAGCGATAACTCTTATCATTCTATGTTCTCGAAAATTTTGTCAGGAACAGTCGTCCCCAATACGAGAATAGCACATCCCCCAATAAAATGTCAAAATTCTGGCGGCTGTTGTGTCTTTGTTATCGCGTGGCAACTTCTAGTTACCCAATTCTTCTCATGCGAGAAGATACATTGTTAGGGTTATTGACCGAGACTCACTTACAAATGCAGTTCATTTTCCTACACACTGGATTGACAAAAGCTCGGGGCCGTTTGGGATAACTTTAATCTGTGATTCGTGTGATTATATTCACAATATTTGAATTCTATTCATTTGTCACCAGCGACGTTACTGTTGCCTATCGTCCTTGCAGCAACCCAGTTCACATTAGGGTTAATTTGTTGGGTTTATGCGTGGCATCAGTGTGTAACAATTGGAAGGATTGTTGTGTTGTATTTGGGTTGCACAAATGTCGCATAGATTGTGAAATGAACTTGGTTTGTCTAAGATTCCATGTCCATGTATAGCCGCTAAAGATGTATATATCTAAGCGGCTGAGTGTGTAAATAGCTGGCGTACATAGCGGGTCCAGATTAGGTAGCAACATTAACAGATATATTCTGGACTCCCAGGACACACTCGAGACTTTGCAGGAGACCTGGAAACAGCCACGTTTGGCTCCCTTTGTGAAAGTCTCCACCTCTGTACTGTCTGTTGGCCACTCACTTGCTGCAGTGCTTCCCAGTATTGAATATTGTCCGCTCGAGCGTCCTCTGTAGTCTCCATTAGAACATGCACCAACAAAAAGATCAAGGTTACCCTGAACTTTTGGTGCATTGGTATGCTGATGTCTTCCAGTTCATCGCGAACCCATCTCCGGCGGAGGAGTCTACCGTCCGAGTTCAGTATGCACATTCTCCTCTAGCATACTTGCGGTGTCTCGGAGAGTAGCCCGGGATCTCATGGTGGAACAGAGAGCGTCTCTGATCTGACTACAGAAAAATCGGATGGGCCTCGGTGTTGACCTTGATAACGTCACAACAATCTCCACATGTATGAGGTCACGTGACGAGATGTGTTCCTAGTCACTGTAATCGTGGAGGTTTCTCCCGGATTTCTCGCTTCTGCGGGGTTCTACATGGATCACTTGTTATATATTGAGCAAGTGAACACAGACAGCGGAATCAATTAAAATCTCATCAACCAAGATACTGGCTAGTACGACTATCTTCATTTCCACAGTTTCGCAGTCAGCCTGACGAAAATGCGCTAGGATGCTATAGTGGATTGATCACGGCAGATATTAGAGCATGAAGGACAGGTCAAGATGTGTGTATTCGATGGAATTGGTTGACTATCTAGAATCAGACTGGCTACGGATGAAGCTATTTACCATTGTACAGCGCTTATATGATTGTGATGGGCGATCATGATGGACTGGGACGCATCAGAATACCACTGCACCAAAACAGAAATAGAACTTTTGATCTTGTGATTGGTGCGCATTATAATAAGACCTACATAGGGCACAGTGTAGCGGATATTGTTATAAATCGAGAAACCGTGCTGCAAGTTAGTAGCCATGAGACATGACAGAGGCTGACACACAGTTACACACATGAATGTTATGTCCGTTGGCGTAACAAAACGAGATCGTAAACAGCGGCCATATGGCGTGTCCAAGGACTTGTCAACGTTACTAAAACGAGATGTAATCTGGGCCAAGAGTCTGCTCGGCTCCGGTCTTTCGCGCTTTTAACACTCCAGACGATGGATCTCTCGAATGAACTCACCGAGTAACAGGACAATGTCGTAGGAGCAAAAAAAAACAAGGCATATTTGCCACG
>JMSH01000089.1:0-94652 GCA_000712465.1 Huntiella moniliformis
GCTTATCGACTTGGGGAGGGTGCTGGGGCTGGTGGATTTCGTTGTGTGGGGAGTCGTTAGCCCGCGGGTTTTCGGGGTGCGGGTGAGTTTCGGAGGGTACATTTATGAGGAGGTGGGGAGGGTCTTGGGCGATTGGGGTCGCTGGTTGGCTGGGTTTGGGTGGTTCGTCGGATGCTATTTGGGGGTTGGTGGGGGTGTTTGGGGTTTGCTTTGGTGCGTGAGGAGGGTGCACTGGGGACGTCTCGGTGGTGGATATGGCGGAGATGGCGAATACGGATGGTGTCGGTGGTGGGGGCCGAGTGTAGGCGCGGGATGGGGAAATGCTTTGGGTTGGAGAGATACATTGGGTAAGACGTGGGGGCTCCTTGGTGACCTCCGGCTCAAGGGGGACACCCTCTACAACTGTCTCCAAAACAACCTTGGTGATCTCGTTGGCAACCTCCTTCAAACTCTCTGGGGCCTCCTCCCTAACCTGCTCAGAAACGACCTTCTCCTCCTCTGGTTGGCCCTCCTCAACGGGTATAATCAACTGCTCAATAGTTTCCATGGGCAACGGGGCAGTCGGTCCTATCAACGCCTCTCGCGCCTTAGTCTGTAAGCTTGATTTCCGCTTATGGTGTCGTCTCCAAGGTGTCGTTTCAAACGGTGAATTCAACGAGGTGATTGTTGGCGCTCTAGATACCGTGGACCGGGTAGTCGCCTGGCTTCCATCTGAGTCGTTACCGTGGGAGACACGTCGTTTATGTTTCCGGCGGTGTGGCGGGGTGGTGGGGTCACTGTCGGATATGGATTCTACGGTGGCTTGATGGGGCGATTGGCGGGATTTTTCTTGTTGGCGAAGATGTAGTTGGAGGGCGAGGGAACTCCGCATGGACTCTTTCAGGGCGTTTTCTTCCTGGATTTCCTTGACTTTCTTCTTGAGTCGCTCGCTACGCATCCGTTTAAGTCGTTTATCTGCTATCCGACGGCTCTGTCTCTCTGCCTCGTCAATCCTTGTAACCTCGGTAACTACCCACTCATCAACATTCCGCATGGCATCAAACGGGGAGTCTTTATGATCCAAAAGGAACCCCTGGACGGAGGCAGGACTGAATCGCTCATGGGGGATGATTTCGGCGAATTGGAAAGCTAGGCGGTGTAGAGTATCTTTTGACCAGGGAGATTGGAAGCTTGGTGGTTGGACGGGTCGTGGAGATGTAGTAGCAAAAGGGTTGGTAGAGACGGAGGCAGTATCGGAGAAGAGATCTTCTTGTTCGGCAGTTACAGAGGGGGTTTCATCGTACATGCGGAGGAACATTTCACCAGCACAGGTTTTGGATAGTAGGCCTAGGTGGATTTTCTTGTCGATACGACCGGGACGGATAAGTGCGGAGTCGAGAAGGGTGGGATGGTTACTAGTCATTAATATAATACGACCTTCCTGTGATGTCACACCATCAAGAACGTTTAATATGCCGGAAAGAGATATTTGTCCTGGTACTTTGGCGGTGGCCTCCTCGGTTTCACTGGAGGATGGGGACTCTGGCGGATATGCTGGAGATGGTGGACAAGATGGGGGACGTCGGGAAAGACCAACACAGTCGATATCTTCCAGGAGAACAAGACAGCGGGATGGAAGAGACACAAAGAGAGCTTCTAGGTCGGAGTCGTCAAGGAGACTGGGGAGGTGAATGAGATGTAAGTCGAAGTTGAAGTGGGTAGCAAGAGCGAGTGAGAGGGAAGTTTTTCCTGTTCCTGGTGGACCGTAAAGAAGATATCCACGACGATACGGAATGCCTCGGGTTCCGTAGAATCTATGAGTGGCCGGGTGCAGAAAAGTGGTGATATCTCTGATAAGTTCCTCTTTTACCGCACGATCGAAATGCACAGAGTCTAGAGACCGGAGAGGTCGCGTGACAGAGATACTCCAGTGGCCAGAGCGGATAGAAGTATCAGTTGTTCTAACGGTAACGAAACGGGTAGTTTTCTCATCTGTGAAGGCGCGACAGGCGGATAAGAAACGTTTTATAGCGGCGGGATTCCTTCCTAAAGACATCACCACAAGAGGATCTTCCCCTGGCATTCTAGGAGTGTGAAGACGACTTGGGATGGATGTCTGGAGACGTCGAATTATAATGATTGTGCGTTCGTGCATGAACCAGACTGTATTAAAGCTGGGAAGATACTGTAACGGGGCACGTCGTTCACCAGCGGTGTCATCTCTATAGGAACCCAGGGTGTCACTTCGGGCAGTTAGGCCGCGACTTGTCACGCCGTGGAGCCCGGGGACTTTTGGTTTGAGAACATGGGCTCCTAGCCATTCTAGAACTTCCTTATTCAGTGGGTCGCCGGGGGCTATGGATATGCTGACGGTAACGAAGCGAGCTACCCACCATGTGAAGCGACGAGTGGTTGATTGGAGTTCTGAAAGGGCGGTTGAAAAGAGACCACATAGGGTGAGAAGGAGGGCTAACTTTGTCAAGTCGATGTGGAGCCATGTCGAGAAGAAGCTGTGAAGTGGTTTATATCCGGGGGTATTTTGTGAGAGGAGCGTCGTTAAAGTTGGCGTTAGGAGGGAGGCGGATAGAAGGGATTGCGGGGACTGTCGAGTTAAGGATGTGTCCATTTTGGTAGGCGGTGACGATGATGATTATGAAGAAGAGATGAGAAGATGAGTTGGCGGGTTATATAGTGGCTTTTTGTTAAGAAGGGATTAAGATCATCGGGACGGTACGACGGGATTTGCGACGTCGTGGGACTCGTGAAGTTGGATCATTAACAAAGACATTCCTGATTCGAAAGGGAAGTCATGACATGCAGACACTTAACAATGGAGATGGGATTGGGTGTGTTGAAATATTGGGGGTGATGGTATATTCATATACATAGATACATATACATACATATATATTCGCCTCGTCAACCGTGCATGCATGAGAAGGGGGATAGAAATCATGGGTGGAGGTTGGTGTTCGGTGGATAGGACAGGGTTTAGGAGCTTTTTATTGTCGTACTTGGGTAGATAGATTTTGGGGACAAGGAAAAAGGATTTTGACCTATTTGTTGGTTGGGTTGAACAATGAATTGTGAGGCTGGAGGATCAGGTTTAGGCTTTGTGGCGAAGAGAGTTAGGAAAGACCAGTCATTGCGAGGATAACCAGGGCAATTGTGGGAATTGCAAGATGCATAGACATTTTGAAGGTTTTGAGGGTGTATAAGAAGAAGACCAAAAGAAGAAAAAAAAGAAGTGAAAAACTCGACCGGCGAGTAAGAGATATAATCAATATAGTTAATATGTACAACGAACAAGAAACAAACAAAATCAAAATCACCAAAAAGTGGACATCATCATCTTTATATGCATACACTGTTAACCGCCAACCTAACCGCCATCATGAAACACTTAAGTGCCACACCTAAAACTATTTCTCCTAAATTACATCCCATAAATCCTAAATTAATGACCTAGTTCCAAATGAGGAAGGTAAACAGGTCCATACTTTGTAGGCGCCATATAAGCGCCATCACCTTGAACAACAAAGTCCACCTGAATAGTCAATTTACTCCCGGGTCCAGTAACCGGTGGTTGAACCATAGCCATAGCTGCTAATGTGCCATTTGACTGATGTTGCTGGATAGCATCGACATAGTCTGATTCAAGACTTGTAACGGAGATGTAATTTCTCCGACCCATAAGCCGCTTGAGTTCCCGCTGCGTACCTGAGGCGTCGGTGTGGAAAATCTCCATCATATCCTCTTTTGTATCGGAGACTTCGTTGGTGGTTCGTTGGCCGGTTTGCGGGATGTAGAGGGGCTTGTTGGGGTTGTTGTGGAGCATCTTCAATACGTAAGGACTCTGTGGGGCGGCAACTATTGGCGATGTAATGATTTGGTACATCGTTTTATGGTCACGAGGACGCTGGGGGTCGTGAACTAAACCGGCACCACAGGAGGTGACGTCACCTGAAAGGAACGTCATCCGGAGACCTTTCTGCTGGGCAATTGTCTGGAGCGAACGAATAAGATACGTCCGTTCATGTTCCTTTCGTTCATGAGTCCAGAGGTCTTTAAGTTCCTCGGCCATGTCAATATCACCAAACGAGTTCAAAACAGTCCCCATGAATCCCTGTTTCCCCACAGCTTTCTTGACATGTGAAAAGCCACTAGCAACAACTTCCTTTCCACCCACCACACCGGCGACTGAACTGGTGACTTTGCCGAGAATGTTGTAGGTCGTGTTAACGGCCTTTTTACCAGTGGTTACTGCTGATGCGAGACTCTCGACGGCTTCTAAGCGGGGATATACCAATGGTACGGGGATCATGAAAATACAGTGTTGTACGGATGGTGCGAGAGTATATAGCTTGGGGAGAAGACCTTGGTAGGATGGCCCTGACATTACCTGGGCCATTGTCCGTTCCGAACGACAGTCGGGACCGACGACGACAATTTGAGGACCGAGGTACTTGATAAAGTGCCAACCGGTCCCGGTAAAAGTGAACAGTTCAGTGTCATCACTGTAAGTTCGTAGGATCTCGGGGGTGGTATGGTGTTGGAAGAGAAGGAACATGTCCACAGCTAACCGGCCGATATTACGGAATATAGCCGAGTTGTGCATGTAATCCGGGAACGATCCGTACCCGCCAAAACTACAACTTGTTAGTACCCTATTTAGGAAAGTCGGCTGTGGGTGGAACTTACATGTCATGATCATCCAAGGAAAAAATATGAGGAATCTGCGCAAACGCCTCTCTCAAAAACGGCTGATCCAAGTGACTCGTATAATAATGGAAATAAGCATGCGACACATCCTCCTCATGTCTTGCCGTCCATGTCGCATTCCGCCTGTTCTCCTTCCCACTCATAGCCAGCCAACTCTTCAGCACCGGAATCTCCTTCCACATTCGATCTCCATAGATTTGATTTCCCAGGCCAAGTTGCACATGGTACCCACCACATTCGACATTCTTAGCAAGGACATCCTTCCACATGAATGCGAGACCGCCGAGCTTAGAACGTTCGGTTTGCGATGTTGTGGGGGCGAAGTCGTTGTTGGAGTGGGCGATGAATCGCCAGCTAACTTCGTGTTTGCCGGCGACGACGAATTCGTAGCGTGTGCAGCCCATGTGGGAGGTTACAGCGTAGGTCCACCGTTCAGTACCCTTTTCGGACATGGGTAGATCGATGGTGTATTTCCAAAAGATCCAGCGTTGGTGGACGGCCAGTCGGGTGGGTGTTAGTTGCCGGGGATTAGGAGAGAGATCTTGACTGAGATGGATATGAATGGATGGTGGTTGAGGAGAGTCACTGACGATGAGAATACTGCCGTACCAGATACCCCGGGTCACGTCCATGTTAATGTACCGAAGATATGGACCAAAGTAAACACCATTGGTAGGAGCAACCTTATACAACTCCACACCCGACGATGGTGGTGGTCCAGAGAAACCGGCTGCGGAAGGGGCAGTAGAATGCGCCACACTCATGATACTCTCCGCATATCCTGGTGTCTGTGGCGCAAACATAGGACTTGCCATGGACGCTTTCCCGGTCAACAACGGCGAAGCCAACGGATTTCCATATGTGGACGCCGTAGGTGACAATGGCGCAACATCATGATTAATAGGGTTCGGGCCCTTTGGAAACTCCCACTGAGTCGCTTGCGTCGCAATATGGATGTAATAATACTGCCCCGAATTCTGATCCAAATGAGCCATCCACCCCTCTGGCAACGGCGGCGGCGACGAAACCATCTGTATCGTACCCGTCCCAGGCGCGGGATTCCCGGGGTCATTAGCGAACGCCGGATGCGATGACATACCCGCTGAGGCAGCAGCTGCAGCGGCAGCTTGTGCGACCATTTCGGCTTTGGAGAGCTGGTTTGTCTGTTGAGGTTGTGGCTGGGGAACGGGCTGGATGGCGGGGAGTTGTGTGGAGATTGAAAGTTGTGGTTGGTGAGCTTGTTGACGAGGCGAGGCGACGGTGGCTGTTGCGGGGTTTTCGGGGTGCGGCTTCTCTTGTGGACGGGCGGATCCGTTGGTGACTGAGGAGTAGGCTGGAGGAGGTGTCTTGGTTCCTAGCCGTTGGAAGTCTTGCTCGAGAACACTAACTTGGAGATTTGATGTCTCCTGGAGAATTGAAGGCTTGCCGGAGGCACTTGGCACAGCACCGTGGGGTTCCTGAACTGGCGCAGACCCTTGATATACAGTCGGTGGCCCATGGGGACCAGCCCCGGGAACTTCAGTAGGGGTCCACGGTCTCGCGGTCTGTTGCGGCTGGCCCTGTGGTTGCGGGATACTTCCATACTGGGCTAATCTTTGGGAAGCCGCAGCGCTCTGGGGGTTCTGTTGGGCGGGGATACCTGAAGCTGCAAAACGCGATTCGATGTTGGATGCGGGTGTCTCGCCAGGTTCTACAATGGGAGTTTCCGGGGGAGGTGGAGACCCACGACTTGCGCGGGTGGTAGAAGTACTAGCGGTACTAGCGAACCGGTTTACACCTTGGGGTTCGGGAGCCACGGGCTTTGACAGGCTGGGATAATGAACAGATGTAGACGGCGCAACAGTGGGTTGTGTCGGGTGAATAAAGAGTTCATCACTGGGACTAGACGGGTTCGAAAGCGGTTTGGGTGCAGTCCCTCTGCGCTGAGCAAGACCCGGTCCTTTTTGTTCTCCGGGACTAGCAAGACGTGGACCATTCTGGTATGCGGTGAATCCAGCAGGTGCGTCATCCTCATCGGGGTAGGGCAAGCTTATCATGTTTGCGGAGCTAAGTGCGCCAGATGAGAGAGAGAAGGCCGGGGCGGAGGCGAAAGGGGCGGGAGGCACGGAGGTCGGAGGGGTCGGATAATGTGGCTGCTGAGGTTTCGGAGATGTAGGCTTGTGGATTCTCAAGGGCTCGATTGTGGGAGAGTCGGGAGTCGGTGTGTTTGACGGGCGGGTGAGGAAGAGTTCCTCATTGGGGAACCCGCGTGAAGGCATTTTGGGCAGTTGATCAAAAGTAACGATAGTTTGGAAACGAGGAAATTGGAAGGAAAAGAAACGATGAAGATGGATTATTAGGTTGTTTTTTTGACATGTTTGGTCGTGTCATGGACGCCTGGTATACTACATATCTATCTTCCTACTTAGAGACATATTACTGGTCCTCGTTTAATCCGTTCGGTCAAGGTAGTCCAGGTGCAAAAGACTTGGCGAGGATGGAGCGGGGTTTGAGACCCCGCCTGACGTAGTTTACTGGCTATGCGAGTGGGGGGGCGGTAATTTGGGCGCGTATTGTGTGGGACTTATATTGGTGTTTTTCTTGGATTTGGGGATACATGTGTATGTCTTGAATTGTGTATAAGTTTGTGTGTACGTATGTCTACATGCACATATAATATACGGCCCATTCACCAACCTACTATTTCCATGCATCCCACGAGCCGCAATTGGGGGCGAAGAAAAACACTCAGCTCCTACATAACATACATGACCATGATCCTTTCCAAGGCAAATCCCAAGAATACTTCCTTAACCGCCAAATCATAGGCAATCTACCAACACCAGGGCTCCCTCTATACCCCGCCAAACCACGCCATCTAATTGGTCCACACAGACCTCTCGGGCGCTTAACAAAATCATCATGTCCAGCTCCTCGGCGCGTAACATCAACTGCTGACGATTCTTGATCCTGGGGTTTCTTCCGTTCGGCATCCGGTAGCCTTGGTCGTTGGCCGTGTTAACCGGGAATTCATCGGTGGGAAGTATAGCTCGAGTTTAATGACAGGACAAATCAGGAGGACAATAGATCTATGACGTTGTTTGACATGTCGGTCACGTGATGGGTTGTTGGTGATGTAACCCTATCATAGGACCTGTCACTTTTATACAACAGGACGAGGTTGTGACGGGAATGGGGAGCAATCAGCATGGAAAGAGATCATACTGTGAACTGTTTAACAAGAGGCTGCGGATTGACGGACCAACACTACATTTTACACCTCGTACCACTTACATGTGCGGCTTGACGGAGCGGACGGGTGACAGCTGGCTAGCGCTCCGGGCTGTCAGCAGATGGCAGCTATATCGGGACAAGAGGAACGGCGACTGTCTGAGACTTACGGGCCGGGTCATGTGTGGTGGATGGTAGCTTGGGTGGGGTACAGATACCATCCGTCACCACAAAAGTATGTACATATGTATGTAGCCGCTGTTCCGAATACATCACCATCATCTTTGAATATTCTATGAATCCCAAAGCCCAATCAATATCACCAGCAATATAACTGCCCAAGCCAGCAATTATTCAAACTATCCAAACTCTCCACACGATTCTATTAATTTGAAAATCCAATTCCTCCCGCTCATCCGGCCCTACCAAGCATCCAAACCCTAAATACCACTTAGAAAAAATGGCCGGAAAGGGAAAGATTGGGATTTCCGCTCCATGAGGAACTGAGACGGAGTGGGGCCGGACAGCAGAGCGGGATATCTTTCGCCATCTGACGTGATTAGAGACATTCAGGTAGATAAAAATAAAGGTGCGCTTTGGAGAACTGATTGAAGATTTTCATTTCTTCTCTTTACATCACCACCACTTTTAACATACCACTTTTTTTTTCTTACATTTTCTCATCAAAATGAACAATTTGAACCCTTTTATTCATCACCAAACCGCTCATAGCGGCCGCTCCGTATCCCAACTCGGAGATTCTGTGATTTTGGCCCCTGCCGCTTCCTCCGCTAGCCAAAGCGTCTCCGCCCCCATTGATCTTGCTGAAAAGCTCGAAGCTCTCGTTCTAGCTACCTCCGATGACGATTACGAGGTGATTGATATGCCCGAAGAGGCCCAGGCTAAGGAGACAAACGACGACTTTGTTCACGTCTTGTCTCTCCTCAATACCGATTGCGACGTCAAGTCCAATGTCACACTTCAGGACCTCGAGCTAGAGAACCCCCAGGTCGCGCCCCCCGGCGTCCCCGGCGCAAACTTCTCAGTTTCACAGACTCTCTTGCCTGAGACTCATTATCCGCAATCTTCAATTGACCCCACGGGGGCTTCAACTCACGGATCTCCCGCCGGTTGTAGCACGTCCGGTAATGCTCTTATGAATAAACACGACTCTAGACGTGTCCGTAGACGCTACGAAAGACCCGCTGATTTCTCTGGAGGCCGTTCCACGGGCAAACACCGCGGATCTGCCAGTCATAGACCAAGTAATCTTAGACGTTACGAATATCACCGTCAACGTCTCTCGGTTGCCATGTTCACTCCTAGTCCCGAAAACGTACTTAAGCCACTTAACTTCGCGCTTTCCGGTTACCGTAACACCCTAGAAATGCCTGATACTCCTATGTCTGTTAAAGTGTACTCGGTGCCCAAGGAGTACAGAGTTATCATGTCCCTTCCCGGGGCTACATCTGCTACAACTAGAGTCAAGTGGTCTTCCAGTCGCCACGGAATTTTTGTTGACGCTCAGCTGTCTCCTGTTCCCCACGTTGTTCGCAAGCCACTCGCTAGATATAATTTCTCTACTGTTGTGAGCCGGTTTGCGCAGCTACCCAAGGTTATCTTGAACAAAATGACTATTCCGGCCAACTGTCTGGATGCGAACAGGGAGGTTTCGGATGTTGCCTCAGAACGGTTGCAAGTGACCGTGACCGACGGCAATTTAGTGGTGACGATTCCTAAGAGGGATCCCGCTAAGCTGGTGGAAATCATGATGTCACAGATTTAATCACTTGGTCTGTCCTGCCGCTAGCTAACAACGAAGTCAACGTCATTGTTAACTGGCGCCCCGGCTACATGGGTATGGCCGGTAACGAGCTCACGAAAGAAGCTGCCAAAGCTACTCTAGAGGCAGATCCCCCAAGCAAGCCTATCGCCATGGTTAGCTTTCTCAAACGCTCGACAAAAGAAAATATGAGAGTAAGATGGCAAGACCTGACCAACATCGACTATCCCCACGCCTATGGCTTTCGTGGTTTCCACTACCGCAGTTGGGGGAGGCATCGCAAAGTTCTACAAACGACTACACAACAAACGCGACTTCACCACGGACTTCCAACATCTCCTAACGGGTGAAGGATGTTATCTCACTGCCCCATTGAAAGCCAAAAACGTTGTGTCCCGAGTATGCAGGAATTGCGGTGAAGATGATGAACCGGTCGAACATATCACTCTACATTTTTCCAATTTTCACAATACCAACAAGAGTTCCGACTGGACATCGGCGACCCACTTACCATGTCCAACCTGCTTTTCTTTGGCCAATGGAAATCAACAACAATGGAATTTATCAAGACAGGGTTCGGCACTTATAGATGGACACCGGTCTCCACTCTTGACCTCCTGCCAGCTCCGTCGTTCACCAGCGGCACACCGAACGGCAGCAACCCAGCACCCGTTCCCGAAGACCCCTTCCTATAGCTAGCCTATAGGCCACGCTTGGCTCTCCTTGCTCAAGCTAACCGGACAAATCCGCCTTGAGCTGGTTTACAAAAAGTTGTTTCATTTTTTTTTTCTCTACTCTCATGTTTGGTTGTTTCCTGTGTTTGCAGTAGTTTATATTAAATATTATAACCCCCCAAAAAAGTTTAAAATTTCCAAATCGGTTCTATTCTCAACACTTCTTCATATACATGTGTATGCATTCGTGTTTTCTGTCCATCGTCGTTACCAAACCATTACTGCGTGTCTACGTCATTTCCCCACAACTAGACTCCCAATACCGCAAGTGCCCACACCTGCTAAACGTGGGGTAAAAGTTTGCGGCTTGTTTTGTTGATCCCTTATTGACTTAATATTTTCTCGTTTAACCCTGGCAGCCAGAACACATATTTCGAAATAAGACTACGACTGAGCACATACGACCATAGCCTGCGGAAAATACGGGGTCCCGTCTGCTCCCCCATAGTCAAGCCACAGAGCGCTGGATTAGTAGTACGGTGGGTGACCACGTGCGAATACCCGGTGTTGTATGTATCTTTTTTTGGTCCCTTCCGGGGCGTCTTGTCTGTCTTCAAAGCCTACTTTGATATCCTTTCTGAAGACAATGCCTTTTACACCTCGTCCATCTACAGACGAAACAACCACGGTTTAGGTGGCTCAGGACGATCGTGATGGGCTGTTTCTACACGGCGCATAAAAAGGATCTACCGGCCGTGTTTGGGAATTCGTCTCTTGTTTGGGCCGGCTCGAGTGACCCATCTGAAGGTTGATGGGTGGGTGATATTACATATACAGTTCCGTTCTACCTTTAACCTTCAACCGAACGGCTGTACAAGAACCAGGTCGACAACAGTAAACGGGATGCAGTCGGGACGACGTTGGTTATACAGACAAGTCTTCATGTGGTACATGTCACGTGCCATAGACCCTGACAATAACAACCCTATACTATGTGATGATGACGACAAAGTTTGAGTATAAGATGTGAAATGTACACTGTTTGTCGTCGGACTTGACACACATAACCAAACTTTTCCACCTAACCAGCCAATGATAAATCACTTAGAGCAAACTCTTGCGTTGGCATCGTCATAGAAGACCCCGCATTGAAAGTCCCAGCCTCCACGGTTTAATTGTTGAACCTCGAGTCAGGGGTCATCCCGACTTACCGAAGGGGGGTTTTGTCTGGCAGCGGACGGGACGGGAGTGAGTAAGAGGGCCGGAGAGAAGCACATATATGAGATGATTCTTAGACTATTAGATACATCTACGGAATGTCGTTTGTCGGTCATGTCTCGAGATTCCACCTTCCGCGCATATAGAGGCTGCACTGTCAGATCAATGATTTGCAAAGCGACAGACAGGGCTTTAGAGGCCTGTCATGGTGATCTCGGTAAGGCGGGAGGGAAATCGCGGGAAGGGTGGCGAGAGGAGAAACCGAAGTGAAAAGAATGAGTAACATAGATTCATGCATAGAAAACCATCCAAAAGAAATCCCAATTCACTGGATTTCCCTAGGCCACTTTGCACCGTCGTCGTCTGGGGGTTAGCGAAATGCAGTAACTTCATGGGGCAAAAAAAGCCACAGAATACACTAACGTAAAGCTAACTTAGCTAAGCTACAAGAAGCTTACATACCTCCTTCCACATATGAAAATAGTCGTCACTCCTTCCTTTTACCAAACCTCAACGCCGCCGTTTCTAGACAACATAGATTTTTTCACAATTACTTGATTTACTTCTCTCATAATATCTACATAAACATCGAGCTGTTTGGTGTCCTTCTCTTCAAGTTACCAACAGCCTCATAATTGACGTTTGCATTTGCAGCGGCGCAACCAATCATTTCTGCTGACGGGTGACCGAGCGTTTTGAGTGGCAGTTCAACGATAAACATTGTTGGTTGACTGTTGATTCTACATACGAACAAACGAGCCGATAAAACGACTACTCGGAGAGAGAATAACACGACTATTTGCATTTATATATACGACTTTCGTTCGGATAATCGACTCTCGACTCTAATACACCGAGACGACCAGAGGTATTCTTAACGTCTGGATTTTAGAACCTGTACCAATTTGCGACCGACAAAATACATACGGCTGCCTGAGCTTTGTTTATAGAGAGCCCCATTGCGGAGATAACATTGATTCTTCATTCGACGATACCAATTCACATCCAAGGGAGCTGGATTTGACAGCGGACGGAAAATACAGACACGGAACCGGTCCGTCCTTTGCATATCCCTATAACGACGTCACCAAGACACACATATTGGCAAGATGCCTCCAGCAGGTGGTGGAAATATTAAGGTGGTGGTGAGATGTAGACCTTTTAACAGTCGAGGTAGGTTGAGGCACCCAGACATCAAGGCAGGATAATCGCTAACTAATATATTAACAGAGATGGATAGAGGGGCGCAATGTATTATTGAGATGAAAGACAACCAGACCGTTATTACCCCCCCAGACAACATCAATCCCAAAACGACAAAAGGTGATGGTGGTCCAAAAGCCTTTGCCTTTGATAAATCATACTGGTCCTTTGACAAAGCCGCGCCAAATTATGCAGGCCAGTCAGATCTTTTCGATGAACTTGGACGGCCGCTACTCGACAATGCTTTTGGGGGTTACAACAACTGTATTTTTGCCTATGGACAGACAGGTTCGGGTAAATCGTACTCCATGATGGGTTATGGAAAGGAAATTGGTATTATCCCTATGATTTGCCAAGACATGTTCCGTCGTATAACAGAGATGCAAGCGGACAGTACTCTTAAGTGTACGGTAGAAGTGTCATATCTCGAAATTTACAACGAGAGAGTCCGCGATCTTCTTAACCCATCGACAAAGGGTAACCTGAAAGTCCGTGAGCACCCGTCTACCGGTCCATATGTAGAGGATCTCGCAAAGCTGGCAGTCAGCAGTTTCCAGGAGATTGAAAATCTCATGGACGAGGGTAACAAGGCTAGAACAGTCGCGGCGACAAACATGAACGAGACATCCAGTCGAAGTCACGCTGTTTTCACTCTTATGCTTACGCAGAAAAAGTTTGACAAGGAGACTAAGATGGCTATGGAGAAGGTGGCCAAGATTTCCTTGGTTGATTTGGCTGGTTCCGAAAGAGCAAATTCCACAGGTGCCACGGGTGCCCGGTTGAAGGAGGGTGCTGAAATCAACAGATCACTATCTACTCTCGGTCGAGTCATTGCAGCATTGGCAGATTTGTCTACTGGCAAGAAAAAGAAGGGACCAGGTGGTACGGTGCCGTACCGTGACAGTGTGTTGACGTGGCTTTTGAAAGATTCCTTGGGTGGTAACAGTATGACAGCCATGATTGCTGCCATTTCACCTGCCGACATCAACTACGACGAAACCCTGAGTACACTGCGTTACGCCGATTCCGCCAAGCGTATCAAGAACCATGCCGTGGTCAACGAAGATGCCAATGCACGCATGATTCGGGAACTTAAAGAGGAACTTGCATTGCTGCGAAGTAAACTTGGCGGCGGTGCAGTTGCGGCAGGCGGAGGAGGAGGGGGAGGTAGTGCGGTACCACCAGAGGAAATCTATGATGAAGGAACACCGTTAGAAAAACAATTTGTCTCGATTACGACGCCGGATGGTTCGACAAAGAAGGTTTCTAAGGCAGAGATTGCAGAGCAGTTGACCCAGAGTGAGAAGCTTTTGACGGACTTGAACCAAACCTGGGAAGAGAAACTGCAAAAGACGGAGGAGATTCAAAAGGAGAGAGAGGCAGCCCTAGAGGAATTGGGTATCAGCATTGAAAAGGGGTTTGTTGGATTATCCACACCAAAGAAGATGCCCCATTTGGTCAATTTGGCCGATGACCCGCTACTTGCTGAGTGCTTGGTGTACAATCTTAAGCCAGGTACGACAACGGTGGGAAACCCAGAGGAGGGTGCGGAACAAGCTATTGATATCCGGTTAAAAGGGTCGAGAATCCTGGCGACACACTGTACGTTTGAGAATAATGCGACGGATAACACTGTTACTTTGGTGCCAGCTGAGGGCGCTGCGGTAATGGTTAATGGTCAACGTATCTCGGAGCCTAAGCAGTTGCACTCGGGATATCGTGTTATTCTAGGCGACTTTCACATCTTCAGGTTCAACCATCCAACTGAGGCTAGAGAGGAGAGACATCAGCAGAGTTTGTTGAGACAGTCGATTACGGCGAGCCAGATTGCCAATATGGCATCACCTTCTCCTGCCGGTAGACATGAGAGATCGTTTAGTAGGATGTCCGTGGATATGAACTCGGATTCTGTCTCGCCTACGAACGTTCAGGCTAGCAGGCCACATTCACCGAGACGGGACCACGACTGGTCGTTTGCAAGACGAGAGGCTGCTAGTGCGATCTTAGGGACCGACCAGAACTTTGCGACGTTGACAGACGAGGAACTTAACGCACTGTTTGAGAATGTTCAGAGAGCTCGTACTGAACGTGTCATTGGACGGGAAGATGATACAGAGTCAGCTATGTCGTATCCTATCCGGGAAAAGTACATGAGTACCGGGACGATCGACAATTTCTCATTAGACACTGCTCTTACGATGCCTTCCACACCCAAGCAAGGGGAGACAGAGGAGAAGTTACATGTCTTGCGCGAGGAAATGCAACAGCAACTTGAGAAGCAAAAAGACGAATTCGTTACTCAGCTTAAGACTGCTGAAGCTGCGAATGTCGAGGTTGCAGAGATCAAAGCCGAGAAGATCCGCATGGAGGCGGCCTTGAAGCAACTCAAGGAGGATATGCAAACACAACTAGCCGCGCAAAAGGAGAAATTCGAAGACAAAATCGAGAAGTTGGATCCTCTTAAACAGCCCAAGGCCAGTCCCATTCTTTCATCCGAGGAGCGCGAGAGAGCGCGCACGGCGGTGGCCGTGTGGAAACAGCGGCACTTCGTGGGGATGGCGGAGTCTGTTTTGCAGAATGCGGCGGTTTTAAAGGAGGCACAGATCATGGCGAATTCGTTGGCTGAGGGCGTCTTTTTCCAGTTTACTGTCGTCGGTGAAGGACATACGAGGTGCTCATCGTATGATATGGTTCTTAATGGGCTGGGAGATGCCGGGGACATGGATGATATGGTCTTGGAAGTAACACCGAAGCCGTGCATTGGAGTGCGCGTTATCAACTATAACAACGGGGTTGTTGTACTGTGGAGTATTGAGAAGTTGCATGACCGGGTCAGACAGATGAGGCAACTTTATCAGTATATTGATCAGCCAGAGTATTCGCAGCATTTGAGCAAGGCGGCTCCGTTTATGGAGTCATCCATGCCGGGATTTACGCTCGTTGGTGAGGTTGACGTGCCGTTGAAGACTGTGTTTGAATTGCGCGTGCAGGACTTCAAGTTGGATGTCATGTCGCCGTATACCTTGGATGCTATTGGCGCTATCAAACTGTCTTTGGAGCCGTCACATGCGCGGGCTCCACCGGGTACGTTGAAGTTCAATGTTGTCATGCAGGAACTCGTGGGTTTCCCGGAGCATGAAGGGACGAAGGTCCACGCTCAGTTGTTCTTACCCGGAATTAGCGAGCATGATGGAATTAGCACAACGCAGATGATTTCTGATTTTGATGAGGCACCCATTCGTTTTGAGAGTGTGCATTCTATGACGATGCCGTCGAACTCTCCCAGAACTACGCATTTGAGAGTTGCAGTTTTCGCACAGGTAACGGGGATGCATCTTGATAAGTTGCGTAGTTGGGATGATATGCGCGATGCGGGTGTCTCGGGGCTTGGAAAGGGAGGAACAGATGATGGAACTGAACGGGGTGCTAGAATCTCGGAGAGCCAGTTTTATCAGCAGGAAAAGCATGACTTGTTGGCGCGAGTTCAGATTCTTGAGATGGATGAGAATGGAGAGTATGTCCCTGTGGATGTCACACAGCTTTCGGAGAATGACTCGGGGACGTACCAGTTGCATCACGGTTTACAGAGACGGATTGGTGTTTGTATTACGCATGCTTCGGGAGATGCACTGCCTTGGGAGGATATTGTTTCTGTCAAGGTGGGTAAGATTCAGATGCTGGATGCGGCGGGGAAGACACCCGATTTGGCTTCAGTTACACCGTTGATCCCGGTGAAGTTATCCCAGAGACCTTTGTTTAAAGAGAACGCCAATGGAACAAGGTCTGTTACTTTGTTTGCGCAATGGGATTCGGCGTTGCATAATTCGTTACTTATGGATCGGGTGACGCCTGATAAATACCGGGTTCAAATGGCTGTTGCTTGGGAGATTTCTTCTCGTCGATTGGCTGCGCCAATGTCGTTTTCTTTGGACATTTCACTTCAAATCCTCTCGCGTACACATATCCGGCAACAAAGTATGCTCGCGGCCCTTTGGAAAACAGTCCGTATCGTCCACTCGACAACCGGAATCTTCACTCTTTCAGTTCGCCCGGCGCCAATCAAACGAGTTGGTGACCTGTGGAGATTGAACAGTGGCCTCGACTACGTTAAGGGTGAAGAGACTCTGACGGGTTGGGCGCCTCGTGGCGTGAGCATAGTGAGTGATTGGATTCTGTCACGCAAGAGAAAACAGAGAGCTGCGGAGATTGAAGGAGCTTTTGCGGTGTTGAAGAAGATTGGGGGTGTTAAACAGGGCCTGGCAAGAGTTACGGAGGAAGACGAAGAAGAAGAGTTGAAGATTTGTGATGACGACTTGTTGGTAGACACGCCAGAGGGGTCGGTTAATGGGGATGATGACGGTGATACGGATGAGTTTGTGGAGGCGGTTGAGGAGCCCCCGGTGGAGAAGTCACCATATTCGGAGAGACAGAGGCTGCTATTGAGGAAGTGCCTTAAGCTTTGGCTGAAGTATCCTGATCCTCTTACCAACATTCTGTCTACGCAGAATACTACACCTCCGACTAACGGGCTTGCTCCATCTGCCGAGCCTCCGGCTTTAATCACCACCATCGTCCGGGCCCCGAAGAACCCCAAGGTTCTCAAGTCTGGTTTCCTCTTGGTTCCTAATGCGGATTGCACAAAATGGGTTAAACGCTTTGTTGAACTCCGTCGTCCCTACCTGCACATCTTTACCGTTGACGGCGAGGAAGTCGGTGTGGTAACCCTCCGTGACGCCCGGATTGATCCTGCTCCTGGCGCTTTGGGTATCTTACATCAAGATGACGATAATATAACACCCGGCAACGGGCGGAAGGTTTCTGGTGGCCGGACAACTTGGGGAGCAAGCCCCGTTGGCACAGCTAGTCCTGGTGGTGAAGCAGGGTTGAAGAGGTTGAATGAGAGATTACAGTGTGCAGTATGGGCTATCTACGGACGGAATAATACGTGGCTTTTCGCGGGGAGAGGCGAGAAGGACAAGTTGGATTGGATTTCCAAATTGGACTTGAACTACGGGGAGTAGAGTTGATAGGGTATGAATTATGAACTTATGAATTGACCTTGTTTTGTTAAATTACTTGACGAGAACGCCTTCGATGTGTGGGACAACTTGGCACCACGGCTCATCGGGGGATTCACGGATGTCGAAAGAGGTCCAGTTGCCGGCGTTGCGAAGAATCGATTCAGTGTCCCGGCATAGCTCACAGCCGCCTAGGAAGCCTGGCCAGAAGAGATTGACGAAACCTGAATACGTTAGTATCTACATATAAAGTGTCTGTCAATACACTCACGTTGGTAATATCTCATTCCCCACCCTGACCCTCTATGCGTAACAACATGCTCATAAACAAACCATCTCCCACCAGGTTTCAACAGTTTCCACAGAGCCTTACAGTTCTCGGCGGGCTGGGGAATACTACAAAGACAAAGGATGGTGACAATACAATCAACACTTTCCTCCTGCACCATTCCCTCCCAAGTCCCCGGGACGTTTAGATCCTGGATACCAACAGGGACACCTTCATACTTTCCCTGAAGACCCAGCTCATCAACACGGGCACGAAGCGCAGCGATCTGTTCCGGGTTCGGCTCTACAGCGAGAACTTTCGAAGCCCCTAGGGAAGTAAGGAATTCAGCGTGCATCCCACTGCCGGCACCAACTTCCAGTACCAGTCCGGAGAGCGGCGCATAGCGGGGTTCATTCGTTCCTTTCGCATCCGGGTGGCCGAGGAGGAGAGGCTCGATTTTCGGCTGGACGGTCGCAGCTAGGTCGGGACCGAAGGTGCGCCAGAAGTTCGCGAACCAGGTCTCGCTAACGGTGGATGGGGATAATAAGGAACGGGGAGAGGTCCGGAGGATGGTCTTTAGGGTTGAGGGAAGGTGGGTTAGGACAGTGAAGAGGAATGACCAGGGGTCGTAGAGGGATAGGAGGATTTCTTTGAGAGTTGGGGGGGCGGTCATGTTGAATGGCTGTAGAGAGTAGGGGAGTGAAGACATCGTGAAGGATGGTGGGGTGGTCAGAGGTTAATATATATGTTGTGGGGAGGGGACCTGCCATTTTTCGTATCGGATTGTGTAATCACTCATGTTGTGCAGGACGGATTATAGACCGGGGTGATCCTTGTAAACGGGGCCCACTTTAAAGTTCAAGAAAGGTAGAATGATGTAGCCTTGCGCGCTGAATTTGTGAGAGAGAAGTTTACATTTCACAATAGATTATACGCAAAATGTCGAAGAAATACGCCTTTGTTTCGATGGAGGAGGATACGGGGGGGCTGGAGCCCGCGAGGGTGGACAAGTCAAGAGGAAAGACGCGACGGGATCGTGAGAAGGATAGCCATAGAGATCGGGAAAAGAGGTCACGAGAGAAGGAAAGAGATCGGGATCACAGTCGCGAGAGAGATCGGAGGGATCGCCGAGAGAAAGAATCTAATAGACCGAAGAGTTACAGACGGAAAGATTATCGGGAAGATCGCTGGGCTGATGAAGAGGTTTCAGAGGAGGAAGAAGAAGAGGAGGAAGAAGATGAGGAACCCGCGACAAAACGGAGTAAAACGACCCACGATACGGAACCCAACGAAAACGCCAAATCCCCCTCACCCACCGACGACATTGCCGAACGCGACGCCTTCACAGCTCGTCTCCGTGCTCGCGACTCTGGAAAGAAGGAACCCACAAAGACCTCCCGAAACGACCTCGACGAAGACCAACGGCGCGCCGCCCTCCCGGATATTCGGTTGAAATCGCGTCAGGAATACCTGAATAAACGACAACTTGAGAAACTTGCCCTGCTACGAAGACAGGTGGAAGATGAACAGGAGGAAATCCGTTCGGGTGTGCGGCTTTCGAAGAAGGAACTTGCAGAGTTCAAGAAGAATAGAGAGTTGTTGGCTATTATGGAGGCTAGGGAGAACATTGATGATGGGTTGGGCGGGTATGCTATGCCGGAGGAGTATATGAAAGACGGGAAGTTGGATGGACGACGGAAGAAGGAGGTTCTTACCGGGCGGGTTGTCGATCGTGGATCGGATGGGAAGGAGAGGTTTATAAGTGAAGTAGACCAGTGGGAAATGGAACAGACCGCCAAGGTGAAAAGCCAAATCACCGTTGGTGAACGGAAAGATGAAGGGAGATATGACCTCGTCATGGACCCCGAACTCTTCATCGATTTCACAATGGACTCACAACTCGCCGGGGTAGGAGACACTCAATCCAAAGCGGACGCCTTCCTCACTGCGCAGATCGACGCCGCCGAGAAAAAAGCAATGTCCATTCAAGAAACCCGGAACTCTCTCCCAATTTACCAATACCGCCAGGCTTTCCTAGATGCTATGGAATCGCACCAGATTATCGTGCTTGTTGGAGAGACTGGTTCGGGAAAAACTACCCAGCTTCCGCAGTATCTTCATGAGGCGGGGTATACCAAGGATGGCCGGAAGGTGGGATGTACGCAGCCCAGACGAGTCGCGGCGATGAGTGTTGCGGCGCGTGTGGCGGAGGAGATGGGGGTTAAGCTTGGTGGAGAGGTGGGTTATAGTGTGCGTTTTGAGGATAATACGAGTGATAAGACGCTGGTTAAGTATATGACCGATGGTATGCTTCTGAGAGAATTCATGACGGAGCCTTCATTGGATGGGTACTCAGCTATCATGATCGATGAAGCCCACGAACGGACCGTCCATACCGATATCTTACTTGCCCTGGTAAAAGATCTAGCGCGTGCCCGGCCGGATCTTAAACTACTCATCGCCTCTGCAACCATGAACGCCGAGAAATTTGCTACGTACTTTGACGACGCACCAATCTTTAGTGTGCCTGGTCGAAGATTCCCCGTAGATATCTACTACACGCCATCTCCCGAGGCAAACTACCTTGACGCGGCAATCACCACTGTTTTCCAGATTCATACGACACAGCCGTTAGGTGGTGACATCTTAATTTTCCTCACTGGTCAAGACGAAATTGAAGCAGCGGAGACCAAGATTTTAGAGACCGCGAAGAAACTTGGTTCAAGAGTGCCAGAGTTAATAGTTGCCCCTATCTACGCCAACCTACCTACAGAACTACAATCCAAAATCTTCGAGCCCACACCCCCCAAAGCCCGGAAAGTCGTCCTCGCCACAAACATCGCCGAAACGTCCCTCACCATCGACGGCATCGTCTACGTAATTGACCCCGGCTTCGTCAAAGAAAACATCTACAACCCCGCCACCGGCATGTCCTCCCTCCTCGTCGTCCCCTGTTCCCGAGCCTCCGCGAACCAGCGATCCGGTCGTGCTGGCCGTGTAGGCCCGGGTAAGTGCTTTAGGTTATACACCAAATATGCGTATTTCAACGAGATGGACGAAGCTACGACGCCGGAGATTCTACGGACGAATTTGGCGGGAGTGGCGTTGCAGCTTTCGGCGTTGGGAATTACGGACCTTTTGCATTTTGATTTTATGGATGAGCCGCCAAGGGAGGCTTTGATTGAGGCGTTGAATTTGTTGTTTGCACTGCAGGCTTTTAATACCCAGGGAATCTTGACGAAAGTGGGGAGACAGATGGCTGAGTTCCCTACTGATCCGATGTTAGCGAGGGCTGTTTTAGCAGCGGATAAAGAAGGTTGTGTGGATGAAGTATTATCTATCGTTTCGATGCTAGGAGAGGCATCGGCACTTTTCTTACGGCCGAAGGATAAGAAGATCCATGCAGACTCGGCACGTGCGAGGTTCACGGTGCAGGATGGTGGTGACCATTTAACACTGTTAAATATCTTCACCCAGTGGGTTGAAAACGAGTATTCCGTTATGTGGACTAAAGAGAACTACCTCCAACAACGCTCCCTAACCCGCGCGCGAGACGTCCGAACCCAACTGTCCGCACTCTGTGACCGCGTCGAAGTCCGCCCATCAACATGCGGTGGCATCTCCAATACCCGCCCCATAAAACGGGCATTAACCGCCGGATTCTTCCCCAATGCCGCGCGTATCTCCCGTGGCGGCGACGGCTATCGCACGTGTAAGAAGGGGAATACGGTATACATCCACCCCAGCAGTACCGTGTTCGGGGCAGATCCACCGGCTCGTTGCTTGGTGTATTTTGAGTTGGTTGCTACGGGGAAGGAGTATATGCGGAATTGTATGCCGGTGGAGGCGGTCTGGTTAAGTGAGTTGGCGCCGCACTTTTATAAGAAGGGAGAGGAAGAGGGGAAGGAGGACCGGAAGAAACGGTGATGTTATGATTATTATGAATTTATTTTTGTTTGGATGTGTTTTTTATATGATGAGATATGGTTTGTAGTGTCTTGATCAAAGGACGTAAAGGACAAGGACACAGCGTGAATGAATTCCAATGCTTCAGTGTACCGTCGGTGAAAGTATAACTCATCAATGGCATGAAGGATATCCTGAATTTCCATCCTACTCGGGTTTTCAGGAACCGGGAGAACGGACTTGAATAGCTTCAAATTGTCAACTTGCGATCTTCATAATACAGGATTGTAACCCACCTCGCCGTTTTCAATCTTGGGTGTATACCCCTTCTTAACCTTCTCAAAGGCCTCCTCCGTTTGTCCCGTGCGCCGTTCCCGGGCCGTTTGTCTGGCGACGGCTTCTTCGTCGGAGGATACCTCAATTGCGAAGAGGTCTTCTACATCCGACATTGTGATATTCGTGACTTACATATACATAACTTACTATTCACTCACTTGACCTCTCACATATAAGTGACAAGTTAATAAAATCCCCACAACGCCACACCCCAACGCCACACTCCGCCCCGCCACATTCCTTCCAGGTGGATGTTAATATGGCCAGCTGACATAGTCACCGCAAACAAACATCTCCGTTACAACAACAACCAGCCATTTGGAAGTGACATTCAACCAACATAACAATGGATATCTCCGAAGTTTTGTACGTGGCTCTTCCTCCCGACTATCCCTGTCCGATTAACTAACCCCCCGCCAGCCGCATTTCCAACCTTCTGGTTGCCGGTATCACCGCCATTACCGGTCTTACCTGGATTCTTGACTTTTCGTGGTATGTTTGATAGCTCCCGTGTTTATATACATATATTAACTAACAAACACAGGCACGGGTAAGCCCCTTCTGTATCCCCCCCGCTCCCCTGCCAACCAAAACTAACCTTCTAGATTCCTCCTTGGTCTGTACCTCATCGCCTTCGGTGGTGGTATCGGTCTCCTCGAGTTCCAAATCCCCCCTCAAACCCACCGCTTCGCCTCCTTCCTATTCTCCTTCATCGGCCGTGGTGTCTGTAAGTATCTCTCCACCTCTGTCTTTCCATCCCAACTGACCGTCCGCCCAGTCTACATTTTCCTGTCCTCCATCATTGCCTCGGGCGGCACTTTCTCGTCTATTCTGGGTTTCATCACCTTCCTGGTGGGTGTTGCCTACAGCGGTCTGGAGTTCTTCCCTGTCGTTGAACCTCCTGCCAACATGCGGGAGGTTGACGCCGGTTGGGGTGCCGAGGGAACCGTTTAAACGAGTGGGTTATTTACCCGCTACATGAGGCTCCCAAGGGGCTGATTAGCCCTATGATATATATGGATACTACAAAATTGTCGGCTTATGCTGCCTGGCTTATGGGGTTCATCATGAATCCCCATATCAAATAATAAACACGTCATTACCTACCTCCTTGCCCCACCATAATCTAATCTAATCTCACAAGCTCCGATAAGATAAGCATCAGCAAATCTCCTTGTCTTGTCTCTGTATATCATCCCTCCTCTCCTCCCCTCTCCCCCCCACTCCACTCCGCCCAAATCTGTCCCACCTGGCAGCCAACCAGTCACACCACCGGTAATCAAATCCACCCATCATCAACACCAAAGAAAAAAAAAAAAACCAAACAGAAAAAAACTTCAACCGTCACCCCCACATTAACCCCAACCCACACCCACATTCTATATATTCATAAACCTACGTCACCAACCTTTCAACCGACGCTCTTCGCGCACGGCGCAATAAAGAACCCCAGCTCACACCTTATTTGTAATGGAATGGACAAAAGTCTTGGCGGTGAAGAACCCGAGGATTGAGCCCGATAAAACAGCGGCTTAACTGGCCAGGTACCTTGATAGTCCAAGGAAGTTCCAAGCGCAACTAGATACACGTATCGATATACATGCGGATTTCCGGTCTTTGTCAAAGTCATAAAGTAAAATATTCAAATCTATAGCTAATAACACACATACATGGCCACCGTCTTTGCGACTCGTCGACCAAATGTCTGTCTTAATCTACGTCCATACATGCATGACCCCATCTACGCGAATGTCCACGCTCTGTGTCACAATGGACAAACGCAAAGAGACCCCATCCCTCTCTCTATTAACCCGAAACCCGTCATACCCAAAAGGAAAAAAAAAGAAAGTCCCCTAACTCAAAGAAATTCGTGTCGTTAATCATTCTTCGTGATCCAGAGCTGCCAGCTCTTGTTCCTTTCGTATCAACATCTCCCGCATCCGGCGTGCCTCCTCTTGCAACATGGCCCGTCGGGAATTCAACTCCTGCTCCGAACTACCCTCGCGCCCGCCGTGAGGCCCGGGCGCGCTGCTTGGAAGTTGCAACGGAGGCGGCAGCTGCGAAAGACTGGGATATCCACCGTACGATGACGCATTACCGGGGCTAGCGGCAAAACTGCTCGTCGTATGCATGGGCGACCGCATGTTGCTGTATTCCGAAGGCCCTGGAACAGAATAGTTGTTGGCGTGGTTGCTGTAGTAATGCGACTCGGCGTCGGTGTCGTGTGTAGCTGGGTTCAGAATAGAGTTGATCGATGAAACTCGCTTTGACGACTCCGCCGCCGCTCCGTGAAAACCCTGGCCTTCTCCTGGTGAATCTTCCGTTGCCGAAAATGACCGCTTTCGCGGGTGTGATATAAATGAAGACGGTGAGTTTGACGCCTGTCTTTCGGCGTTAATCGGTGGTAATAAATCATACTCGCGAGAATTTTGTCCCTCCGACCGTTCCGCAACACGTGCCGGAGACCCGCGCTGCGGGCTGTAGTGCGCTACAGAAGCCCCTGTCATACTGTGGTCTCCCTGATCGTCCACGCCCGGCTCACGCTTAGTGCGTCCCAGATTCACCGACCCATCGGCGTTCATACTACCACGCTCTGGTGTGGCTTCCGGTGACCGGTTGGGAGTCTGCATACCCTCCGTACCCTCGGGTTCTGAATCTTGTGCTGGAATCACTCGTTTTCTCCGCTTAATAACCGCCTTTTTCATCGTCACTGGCCGATGGCAACCGTGCAGCTTGTAATATAATCCTGTACCCACTGTTAGCAATTCGCCCAGGCCCGCTGTACTGACAGAAACCCCTCTCTCCAATATTCGCACTTACCGCATGCATTGCAGATCGTGCGTCCAGCCTCATCTCGGCGCCATAAAGGAGTAATAGTCGTACTACAATTCTGGCATGCAATCACAACTGTCGGATTTTGCCCTTGACCCTCCAAAGCTGCTACGTCGATAGGGGGCGGAGCGCTGGCACCAACGTCCTTGGCACCCGCACATGACGACCCCGCCGAACTGGTTTCGCCGTCGCCCCGATTTTGTCCTTTGAACATGTTCAATCGCGCAGTCTTTGCCATGCGATTATTGAAAGCCGGACAACCGCCACAGCCCTCGGCCCCTCCAGTGCCATTGCACCGACCACCTCCAGGGCAAGTTCCGCTAGGATTTTGCTCTGCTGATACATAGGTGGCACCCTTGACAGTAGTCTGGGATTTTGATGATGGCGCACAAATTTTGACTCTAGAGGCGCCAGTCTCCGGTGTAGTCTGCGTCGTCGTCGCCGATTTTTTTAACTTGGTTGGTCGTGCTGTATTTCGCGCCTTTAAATATAATCCGCAAGCATTGCAGATTGTGGCGCCTTGAGGCGATCGTCTCCAAAGAGGTGTCTGTGTGGTTCCACAGTTGCTGTCAAACAGGAAAAAAACGTTTAGACGTTAGCAAATCAGCCTATAGAAAGAGCTCAATTTCACAGTGCATTGCATGATCCATCACACCCTGGACCCCACCACCATACATTCTACCCATAAATCTTCCTCAATCTGCCTACGCTGTGGGTTTGCATCGGAACCCAAAACCCCGCTGTAGCTCATACATTGTACATTATCGACTCACCTGCAGATTTGCCCAGTTTGACCGGTGCTAGATCCCGAGGCCCGCCCAGGTGCCCTCTTTGTCGGTGGTGGGCTTGGTTCGTTGGTTGATAAGGAAGGGCTCGTTCCCTTTGTGTTGGATGTGCTTCCCGTCATGCTGACGTCGGAGTCTTCGTTGCTGTCGCCAAACCCGGGTAAAGGCCTGCGGCCCTTTGGGGCCTCTCCGTCTTTGCCCATTGGTCTAGTTGGAAGCGCCGTTCGTGGGGCGGTATTCGTGCTGGTAGTGATTGGACTACTAGTCGCAAGTTGCGGACTGTTCGACATGGCAATTCGATACCAATGTAGACTGGTCACAGCGTAGTATAAGTGACGTGGTGTGTAAAAGCGACGTGGTGAGCAGCAAGGTGAATTGTAGGTCAAGAAAGCCTGCAGTGTCACAACTGGTTCATGCTCGAGGAATTCGATAGGCGGGAGTGTGGTATAATGGTCAGATGACCGGTTGGATTGCTCGGGGAATCCTGTGCCGGAAAGTTAAAGTAGAATGTCGAGATTCGATTGGTGATGCGACGGTGGGGTCGAGTTTGACAGGTCTGTTAAGTTTGGGTTGCCGCTGTAAAGGTGGGTAGTCTAGAATACAGCGGTAGAAAAAAGGATTGCGAGATTTGAAAATGGCGTCGAAAGGTTCGGTGGCGGTCAACCAGGGAGCGACAAAGAGACTAACAAAATGCGATAAGATGTTATCCCACGAAAATGCGGCCCCACGGTGTATAGCGCAATGGCCTTTACCGAAAGCACGATATGAAGCTAGGCGATGATATGATAGATATGTGTACTAACAAGCAGGCGCAAACAACAGTAACTTTGATTTGATAAAAGACAACTCAAATCTGATAAGAATTTCTGTGTATTACCCTCTGGTTGGTCGTAATATCGTGTGTGGTGAAATTCTCCGTGAATAAGGTGCTGTGGAATAAGATTTCGAGAATCAAATGCGACAAAGCCTCTTCGAAATGCTGACGTATGACGACAAAATAACAAAAAGAAAGGAGCCAGTCTTTAGGCAGGCGCTGAGTATGGCTGCGGATGGCTTAGCCTATGTTCTTTATACCTTCCGGCAAGAATCCTGATGTGGGCTAATGATTGTTAATAACCACACATTTGTAAAAGGCGACTCCTAGTTGATGGACGTGGATTGATCGACTAGAGACAGAACAAGGATAGGGTGTTGATAAGATCGAGAATAAAATAAGCTAGGAACGAGGAAGGACCAGGAAAAGGAACAGATTATAGATCATGTCGCAGCAATCGTCCAAGAAGTGGATTTTTTGTAAACGCTGGGGGAGAGAGGGGTAGTGCATCCTCACGATCATTGTAAGAGGGTGTCCAGGTTTGAACTGACTAGAGTTGCAATCAGGAAAAAGGTGCATTGCAATTGCATGCGAGGGGAACCAGCCAGCCAGGCACAAACTTCCTTAGTCCAAACCCGATTCGGGGGCAAAAATCCCCAAATAGAAATACTACCAATCGCTTGACGCCAACTGCGACCAGCACCAAATCAAGTAACACTTGTCTTTGATTGATAACGGGTACGAGAGAAGGAAGGCCACGGAAATGGCGGGAAAAGTCCTATAGGCGGAACGCTGCTTACAAGCCATCCACCACCCAAGTTGGGGAACATCAATCCGGCTACCGTCTCGGCAGGGGACCTGGACTAACAAACGCCCAGTTTGCACATGATGTAGCACTTTAACTAGGGGCTCTGTGCTGGCTCCGTAACTAGGTACGAGTCCGAAATGTTGGGATGTTTGTGTGTACAGTTCGTAGACGACCCAGAACCCAACCCAAGTAATCGGTCAAGATAAACATCGTATGGAAACACCCTGGGAGTGAGTGCATGTGCATGTGAATGAATACATATGTACTTACTGTTGCCAAGAATGGCTGAGGGTAGGCCAAACTAAGGAGTAGACACAAATTGGTCACAAATAAACAAATAGACAAAACGATAGTCCTATTGCATACGCCCAGTCTGTCTGGCGAAAATAGGGGGGATTGGAGAAGGCCGGTCTAACACTACAATGTCAGCTTGTCATGATATATCGGAAACTCGCCATATTCTGTCAGATGGTACGTGGGTCACACGAAAGGCTTCTATGATTGGCCACGGAATCTCGTTGTCCGGTAGAGTAAGCTCGTGACGTGACGCAACTTTATGGTATGCTGTGGGTGCCTTTCCTAACATAGGTAAAGTGATAAATGCCCATTACATACTCAAATCTGTATGCCAGTCGTCACGGTCTCTTCATGCCGGCAACCAAGCGCAGGTAAAGATGCAGACTTTGGGAGCATGAGCCACATATAGCATTTGAACACCCGTCAAAGCACCAGGGGACTGAGACTTACAGAGTTTGGCGAGATATCAGACAAAGCCACAGGCTGTGTAGAAGCCAAAGTACCGGACAGACGAACCGGATTACAAGGTGCCTAATGGTGCCAAGAATAGCCCGTAGCAAAGCTTAATGTTGCTTATGTCTGAGGCAAGGGATGACTTCAAGTGAAACTAAAGGCTGGGTAGAAGTCGGTGAGAGCCAATTGCAAAGATAAACAGGGAGAAAGATTCCGGGTTCGTCTGTCTACCAGGGCGATCGGCGCATGCAGAAATAGATAGAAACTCGTACCAGTGGCGGATACTCAAACTTGGAACCACAGATACGCAACAAGGACAACGCGAGAATCTGATCAATCAGTCGGACTATCGGATTAGGAGGTTCTGTCGTGTCCGGGGACTGATGATGACTGGTCTCAATCAACAGACGGCAAAGGCGGTTCTAGATGCAGAATGGACGAATAGAACCACGACGCCACTGTTTCCGATGTACAACAGGTGAGCTAGTCTGGGATATATTAGAATGGGGATCAATGCCAGGGACAACACACGAAGTCCTTGGGTAGTACAGCGATGGCGTTGTAACAGGACAAAATGGATGTGCTGAAGAGTTGATCTGATGATGGATGCAGAATGAATAACAACTGTAGCCTTGGGCTTTCCTGAAGGAAGGCAGCAAAGGAGGGCAGTAGAGATAGGAGTTGGGCGGATAGCCTCGTTATACAAAAAGGGAATAATGTCTGTCACGAAGAAGAATGAAGTGGGTTTTTTTTTCGGTGCCTGTGAAAACATGTAGTCCAGGAAGACGCACGTAAGATGGTGTCGGGATAAAGAAGCTGACCAAGCAGGCTGGGGCTACCTCTATCTTATTTACTTATTTTCTCTGTAGTGTGCGTTTCGACGCTTTCGCATATTCTCCATCCCACACATTATAGCGCCAGCTCAACCACGTGCTTTGCGCCAGCTCAAGTCAGGCCCAGTTCCTGAGGCCAACCTATTCATATCTATGGTGTACACTACACTCTTTACCATGTTGAATCGTCTAGTTCATAGTAATCAGCGAATTTCACAAGCTGGAGACCGCCTACTCCGAGGGCGCATTCCATGCTCTGTCATGTTCTTGTCCCTTTTGGGCATCGTGTAGTTCAAAGTGAGCTTTGCGTTTCTGTCCACTGATGACATTCCCAGAGTCCTCATTGGCTCCGGTACTTCAGAGGAAAACCCACTAACTTGCTTCCTAAGGATTTTCTGCAGGGAACCCCAGTGATAGTATATAGTTGGCAGATTATCCTGTTTGGGGTTTTCAGTGTCGGGCTTCTAGTGTGCTTCCTTGACTGCCCGTTTTTTTAGTGGGCAATGACAACAACAAGCACGAGCAAGCCCACAAAAATGATGTAGTGGCTAGAACATTTGTGATGTCAAGACTTATCTACCCACGTGCATCTATAGTCAGAAAAGCCTGATAGAGATTTTTTCACAAATCAGGATTCGTCTGTTGTCTTGCCGGTGATTAGATTTACGGCAACTTTTTTCGATAGGGCTGGACTAAAGGTTGTGTCGAATGATCGATTGAAGTATTTTGTGGCTGATGTTTTTGGAGCATATTCCTACCCCGTAACATATAGGGTTATATAACCCTCGCATCGGGTATCAACTGTGACCCCGTGACCCGGAAATGACGACACCAATTGCATCAGCTGTTAGATCAAAAATGAATCCTGTTGGGCTCAGTGTTCATGACGTTTAACCCCAAACCCTTCCTAAAAACGAGTTGCCGCCTGCTTATCCATGTTACATCGGCATGAATGATCGGGCAGATGTTGGGCAGTTGGGTACCATCTGGAAGTCTTATCCATCAACTGGGGCACAATCCGTTACAGGTACGAGCCCGGCCAAATCCTTCCACCCGAATCATGAACTTTGAATTATCGGACTTAAAGCCAAACGTTACTATATAGATCGTTTGTAATCGGGAATATATCGGGGATATGACCGCTCTATACCAGCCTTTTGTGGATCTAACACGGAGATACGCAGGATCGTATGTACGTACGTATGTATATATAAATGTGTGTACAAATATACGTGATAACAAAATAGATCAGCTGATGGAACATAATCAGATTGATAATGAAAATTTCGTACTGTTCCAGCTTTTCACACAGGTCCGAAACATCCCCAACAAAACTCCTACTATGGTGTGCTAAGCCGAATCAGCCATACCAACTCTGATGTCGGACTTAAGAATGTGATATAGATCCCGAATTTCGTGTGGAGAAAAGTTTGTACAACCAAGTTGATTAATTTGACATGGTAATCCTTGAACTTTAACACACATACATGCCAAGCCTATCGTTGATAGTCTCCATAGTGGTGCCCGCATCTGAACGAATTAGATGCAATGGGCTGAATCCCGACCAGCACCGGCACTGCTCTCAAAAGATCAGGAGATAAAGTTTTGGGCTATATTGCAATAGTTGCGATAGTACAGATCACGGACTTCTCAAATCCCATCAAACGTGAGGTTGTATTAGCCGAATCCTTCCCCGGAAGTGCCATTGATGAAACCTCACATGGACAGCTCAAAGTATCATAGATTTGAACAGATAGAGACTAAGTCGAAGTGGAGTCGCATAGATGCTACCAAGTGATATCACATGTTAGGCAAGATGAACTTGTAGTGGATACATCATAGTAGAGCCATTAAGACCATAGGCTACTCTACATATTGGTTGGCTTAAGAAGTTAACGACAACCCCATGAAATAATCAATATAGTCTCTTGTATATATCAGAGCTATGGTAATATTAAACACTCTGGAGTGTTAATCATCCTTACTGACAGTATGCTCCGCACAGTCCCGTGGACTTCAAAGCTTATGTGTAAACTCCCCGAGAAATGAATTACGCTTGCAATTTTTACTTTAGTAAGTGCTACGTCTATTGTACTACCTGCATCACAAATCAACACACTGAGAGCTAATCCTATAAATAGAGCCAAACTCGCCACAACCCGAGAAGCTTTGGGGTTTGCTGATGCCGGCGAAACAGTAACTATAGATGTCTCGTTGCATCATAATAAAGGACCATAGATACTGAGCCCCTCAACTTGCGAACCAACTCGGAGCACGCAGTGGTCGACACTTTTAAGTATCTACAGGAGTTGGAATACTTGAGAACCAAACGTCGATCCATTCACACATATCGGTCACTCCATGTAAAGTTTACCACTACGAAGGGCTTTTAAAACCATATAGCGAGGGCCCTTGAGAGTGCATCAAGTATTCGACCAGGAAGGAAAAAAAGCAAGATAGAGAGAGTCTGATATCACCTCTGTTTGTGCTTCTTTGGCTGTTAGATGCCCCCTATGGTGAGATATTCTCTAGAGAGTATCAGGTGAATATTATGGGCAAATTTGGCTGGTAGGCAGCAAGGCCTTTCCCGTACTTATCCGTCCCTCCGAATACGGGAGTGGAACAACAATGGGTGCAAGAACTTGGTGCGTTCGCGGGCAGTCTATTGGGCGGTATCACGCAGCTGTTGAGTCTAAGGTTTATTCACGTTGTATCTACATTTATGAGTGACTGATGCATGCCTTGGCTTACCTTTAATTCGTGTCATGGAGATCATGTAGCTCTCTCTTAAGATACGCAGTTGGTAGATTTGTGACTTCAAATGAGTCATTCTAACGAACGCTCAACCCAAAAAGACTGAGGTTGCGCTATTATTACTCAGCCCGTCGTATTTAACTTCTCACAGGTTGTAGTGAGAGGCCATCCAGATCAATTGGGAAAAGGTGGCGACAGGCTGGGAAGCATCAGCATACCACTGCGCCAAAAAGAAGTGGAACCTTTGGTCTTGTTATTTGTGCATGTTCTAACAGGGACTATATAAGGCGCGCAGGACGGCAACTCTATATACTGAGAAGCTGAGCATCAAGTGAGCAACCATCAGCCAGGGTAGAGGCTGACAGACGGACCCAAAGAAGACAGGGAGGGCGAGAGTGCATATGGCCAAGATTTTGCGCAGGGAGGCCCCAATAATTCTGGAGCTATGTTCATGAGTATAGAATTAGATTGGCCAACCTTTTAATTCTGCTTGTACTCCTTGATATGATACGCCTTTTATATAATTGATCGACCAAAGTGTGAATAACATAATCGCCTATTGTGACACTCTGTCGAGGTACATGTTGGCACATAGAGGAAACGGGTTGACATCCCATTTAGTCGCCTTAATGTCGTGCTGGCTTCAGAGACCAAGCCATGGCTAAGTGGTAGATGCAACACCATCCCCTTTCCTACCAAAGAACCTACCCGCAAAGAATTATTACTGGGGGAGTCTTGCGCTTGCTACAACAGGTTGAATTTGATGCGCGCCCCCTCCTTCAGCCACCGACTTGCCGTTGCAAGATTCATCCAAATTTTGTCAACTTTGACTGACGCCGACTTAGCGAGCTTCTCTGCCTTCTCATTGCCGTGAATGTATGAGTAACCGGGAACCCAGCCATAATGTGCCGAAACGTTGTGGTTGCCTTCGATTTCCGTAACATCCTGTGTGACTTCGTTTATCTCATACTGAACCGAGCGTATCTTGAATGTCTTCGAGTTTAATAGGGTGACTGCAGCTTTATTGTTTGAGCAGATCCAGACCCGCTCGCAGTCCCAGATGAAGTGCTCTGGGACGCTTTGGATACCCTTCCTGACCATAACCAGTCCAGAGTCTGTCACCTCGTGTCATTTTCCAGTGAAGTTAATGATGGTACTCATGAACAAATACACACAATAAACAGGATTTATAGATTATGGCCAGCAACGAAACTACAAACGCAGAAAAGCAATTCAGATGTGTGCAGTACCTATGATTTCGTAGCTTTTAACTTCGGCATTTGAGCATGTCCCCAACACCCTGGGCTCATTAGCAGATAATTACTGGTTCTATAATCATGTACAATTGGTCTGATGAGTTGTGTTGGCGGGAACAAGATATCTCATGGAGATGTGTGGCTAACCCCTGCATATCTTGACAGCTGTGATAGTTGAGTGACTACGGTAAGCGTCACACCATGAAGGAGAGGTGTTTGTGTTTGTACTCGATGTAGCCGCTCACTGTATTTCTTTGTGTCTAAGATATGGCGATAGTCATACCATTTGCTATTGTTGGAAAAATGTAAACATATGAGCGCGAGGGAATAGGTGATCCCTGGTTACACGATAGTCGAAGTTCATGAGATGATGTAAAAATAGGGTTTGGTGCTCAGCACCCTTGCTAGTCTGTCTAAGTTAACTTAAAAGGGAAATTCTAGGTCGAACAGGATGGTGTGTTTCACGAAGATCCAAACTCTCTTCTCACAAGAAAGATTAGTTTACCTTGTTCGATGGCTAGTTGAAAGTATCACATGTTTCGCCTATTTCAAATTTGTTACGTTATCCCACAGTGAGACTTAAATACACTTCGACACTCTATCGAAATCAATTTCTACTTGTGATGTTAGCATCTAAACTACCACATTTCCTATCATGTCTAGCTCCCCACCCCCCCTCCGTTTACCATACAAACTAACTAGGTTGATGTTACCTTGATCAATTCAGTCCCAGCTGACGCTTCATCTGAAACTGCCTCGTCTACAAATCGTGAAACAGAAAACCTGTTTTTTTGAATGTTACTTCGAGACAAAGACAACATACATGCCAGAGGGTCACTATCAAAGGCTGCAGACACTGTGTCTCTCAATACCTCCACTAAACTGGGTCTGCCAGCGACGAATTTCTGGAAATAAGTGCACGAATCAGGAAACACAAGTGCCACCTGCTGGGCGATCTGGGTGCATACCCGATGTTCAAGATACCCCATGTTGACAAATGCCTTTGGAAGCAACGTGAAAAACTCGTAGTACTCTGCAGACATGAAGGCTAGAATGATTGACATGAAATGAGTGTCTCTGAGGCCAAAGCTACCTTGGTTGTCCAAAAGATAATTGTTCAGGTTTTTAGTAGTCAACAGGATTTGCTTTTGGAATTCGTCGGATGGCGGGGAAGATAGGCTACAGGCTGCTATGCGCGGAAATTCTGGCCAATAGTTGTGAACATCGATAGCCAAGTGCAAAACCAAGGTTTTCGGTATCGACTGTTCCAGCGATAACAGGGTCAAGACAATGAGATCAAGGAAGCTGGATTTTGCTAAAGCTTTAAGCCTTATCTTCATTGCCTTTGAGCAGATCCAAGCAAACTCTGGAGTCGCGAGGTACTGTTCAATTTCAAGAAGAGAACTTGTACAACAAAGCTGGAATAGCACAGCGTACATAATGCCATAGCTATACTCAGAAGTTAGAAATAAGCAACAGTGAAAACGACCAAATTCCATTTGTCTTACCTCTCACCACAGTATTCCTTCAAGAAAATCAGTATATCAGCCTGGTACTTTGCCAAATCAAGATGAACATAAACAGATCTATTGACAATCCGCTCTATTCCCTTGTCGGTTGGGGTTACTATGAAGCACCGGACATCTCTTGGCGCTTCCGTGGGCTCAAAAGCCTTTTTCCGTTGGAACCATAGAAGTCGCAGGTGAGGGTGTTGTTTTAACATCTGCTTGCAAAATTCACGCAGCAGATCTGAAGGGCAATCTGTCTCTTCATCGACAATCATATCGATTGGGGTATCGACTAGCCAATCAGATATTACATTTCTCAACATAGGAATACTATACGGCGGAGTTGACAGTGACACTTTCGATAGTTGTAAAGTTTCTGGCGATATAATAGCTGTGTTGGCTAGGTCTAGGTTGCGGCTAGTCAACAGTTGAAGTGCCATATCCGCGAAAATAGCGTGCTGAGTTGAATAGCTGTTCGGGTGAGTGCGTATGAAGATGGCGGGTTTAGATCCCGTTTCTTTGAGATAGTTACGAAGAGCGACTCTGTATATATATGTTAATGGGGGTCTACTAATCTAGACCATAAGCAAGGACATACGCAACAGTAGATTTCCCACAGCCAGCTGTCATAAACGTTAGTAAGATACAATGAGCTAACGAGGTACGTCACTCTGAAACTTGCCAACACCAGTAAACAGCCAGTGTCTTGTGGTAGTTTTTTTTGATGGAACACGTCAATTTGGATCTGAGTGACATTTTCGTAGTCTTTAGGGGCATATCCCGCTCGTTGCAAGATCAAAGCACCTGAATCCTCGGAGGGTTTCATAGAAAGTAAGCCTTCCCTGACAGAAGTGTCGACAGTGTTTCTGGTGTTTGCAGCTTGCACTTCACGTTCCAGCTCCCGCGTAATCCTTTCGAGAATGGCGATGACCGACATCCATCTGTTCTCCGTAAATTGAATAGCAACTTTGGATTTGAATGGCAGACTATCTTGGCCATTTCTTTCGAGTTTGTCGTGGTATGGAGGATGTATTTCGGAAACTAGCTAGGCGATTCGGTCTAGCAAAGCGGTATTGTCATCGAGTAATGACTCGTTTACCGATGTGGCATCAGCAAGGTCACCCTGCCATTTGGAATATCTGAGTGCATTGATCAGAGTCGCCGTTTGTGAACGGAGAACAGGTATGGACAATCCACGGTGCCCTCGGAGGTTGAGTATCGCTCCAAAAACTCCGTCCTTTTCGTCTTGAATTGCGTCACTGATTCGGGTCCAAGTTGCATGATAGCGGTACAATTTGTGGACGAATTGTCCTACCCCGAAGACAAACTTTGTACCAGCGATAGCAGTTCCGGCAATATCAGCCATTGAAAGGGTTAAATGCTGGTTCAAAACAAAGGGTGGTTTGATAGAGTAACACATGGGATAAAAGTGGATTCCGTGGAGCCAAAGACAACGGAAGTTCTCGGGAGGGGAGGCAAAGATTCAAGATTTCAAATTGCAAAAACTTGACGTAGACAAGAGAGGATGTAATAAAAGTCAAGGCAAAGTGGCATCGTTCATCAACCAACGTACAAGATATGATAAAGCGTGGGTAAGCAACCGCATTGCAACATCTTTGCAACGGTGGAGCGATGTATTGATGCCCAACATGGCAATTCACTACCAACACCTTGGGTCATTGGGCCTCGGTATTAGATCCTTATGACGCAGAACCCAGCATCGCCAGTAAATATTAACACTGTCGATAAATTTCTTAGGTTGGGTTAAATTCCGTACAGTAGACTGCAAGGGCAGATACAGCGGGACAGCACATAGTGTTGGACTGCATGCAAGGGGGTTAAATCAGGCCAAGAGTACATTCGGTGCCCAAATCGAGTTACGAAGATTGAGGGTAGCAAAAAGGCTAGCTGAAGAAGAAGACAACATTTTGACAGAGGACTCGTAGAACATGCAAATAGTATTTGATGTAGTAAGTATTACAGTCTGAGGTACAAACGTCGAAAGTTAATGCAAGTGATTTGGCCCTTCAATCAATGAGAAATTATTTCAAGAACGGATAACAAGAACGATACCCGATGCATCATGGGTAAAAACTGGGTTCACTGTGGATGCAGTGCAAATGGCCCTGGCCAAGGTAAAATTTGGCCCAAAGGGGAAATCGGTTGGTCTGTTGTTTAGTGCTAACTTCACAGACAACGCCATGACTGGGGGGTAGATGTAACACCATCCTGTTGCCTACTGAAGGAATTGTAGCGTTGTAGTAAAAATCCAGGCCTCGTGTCCGAAGGAGATTCGGACAAACCGGCGAGGACATCACTGGCGAACTCAGGAAGCATTACTTCTAAGTATGTCAAAGCAAATGCCTTTGCAACTAGATTTGAAAATTCGATTCGGTCACCATCAAGTTGAAGTAGACCGAGACCGTCATCAATGAGAAGCGGGACTGGCCCCAGATTGGAATTTGGCAGTGTTGATACCAGATATGGGAGGTCGTAGGATACTGAGGCTGATCCCAATACAGCAACCCAAGCAACAATGATGCGTAGGAACGGCCCTTGGGGGGTTTCACTCATCCGATTGAACGTGTCTTTGTATCTGCGAAATACTTGCTCAGGGATCTCTTCTAGAGCCGACAGCATGGCGGCACCGTAAATCCCTTTGATCTGAGCAGCTAACAGCAGGAACCTAAAGTGCGAATGACATCAGTATGAGCTCATTGTCTCCAATGTTACAAAACCTACCCTCCTTGAATGTTCTGTGTCGCTCGATCTACTGTGGCCTGGATCGACTTGCATGTGGACTCGGTATCTGGTCGTACCCGCCAACCAAACTTGTCATTTATAAAGAGCTCTATGTCAGACCGTTGTGTCTCAAACGACATGAAGCTAAACTCGGGGAAGGTCTCCTTGTTGATCCATGACGTCTTTCGCGAAAATTAAAGGATCCGAACTGTCTTGCTCATTTTAAGTAAAGAGTTGATAATGGTATTTGCATGAAGAGGAGCATACTCGTCAATGCCATCAAGAAAGAAGGATATGTGGTACTGTGCAGTATACTCACTAAGAAGTGAATAAAGAACCCCTTCGTCAGGTACTGGCCTGTTCCCTGCACAAAGCTGACCATAGAGCAATACCATAACGTCTGTGGGCATCCTGACCTGTGTCACAATCTGCCGAAATATTGCACGTAAAAGCGACAGCTCATCAAAAGGTTCATGATCATGGAAGTGCATCAAGACCCGAACCGGCCGTTCCTGGAGCATGTGATCGGAGTATATGGAATTGGTATGGCGGAATATTATGTCCCTATACATTGTCCACGTATTAGCAAAGCCGCATTCGCTACGCTATCATTGCATTGCCTATTGTTGCCGACGGCGAATATCAACACAAGCAACGCAGAACTGATGCTTGAACACCTACATTAGAACAGACTTGCCCATGCCGACTAGTTTAATTGTTAGCATGTGAAAATCTGGTGGTATATAGAGTACTTACTCCCACCCAGGCACCATAAAAGTCGGTCTTTTGTTCCAGGTGCAGAATGTTCCCACGCGGTGTATTGCTCGGATTCTGTGAACCATAGACCCGAGTTTTCAAGATCACCGCTTTCATGCAATGCGGCATCGCCTAGTGTAAAGCGTGGCCTAAATGGGCTTAGCTAATCATCCATCTTGTTGATGATGTCAGGGTGTGTCCATTCTACATGGAAATTGGCACGCTCTGAAGCGGTCTTCAGAGACTGTTGTTGAAGAGCTAGTGACGGGGGCAACGAAAACATAAGCCCGTCCCATCTAGCCCAATTACACAATTGTGTGATGTCGTGGACTCCACGATGCAAGCTAGCGTCTTGTCGACTAGACCACTTCAATCTTGGCCAATACTTGAGTCTATCAAGTGTAGAAACTAATTTGGCGAGTTCGCTGAATCGCCCATGTCCCACTACATCAAGGCAAACCTCTTCTTGACGTGGAGAAAGTTGAAGGACACGATCATCTACATTATATCGAGGAAACTCGCTCCAAAGCACTTTGATGCTCAAAAGCTGCTGAGCCAGATCTGAAATCCTAACGTGCTCCTCTCGTACGAATTTCGTACTTAAATACATCCATTGGCGATCAAGAAGACAAAGATGATGAATAATTGTAGCAGACAGGAGTAGTGTCAGTGACAAAATGGCCAGGTTGGTTGGTTGTCCTACGTATTCGTGGGTCGCCGCACCTAAAATAACAGCAATGTTTCTGAAGCGGTGATATTGCTCTATTTGCTCTAACAGATCTCTCACTTCTGGAACCAGAAATTCAGGAGCAACTTATGATTGACTGATCTTTTCAAGTGCATGTAGACATGCGTCTGAGGTCTCTTTGAGCGATTCTCGAGCGTGTTTTATGAGGCCCGTTTCTGAATGTTGGCTGGTTTGGAAAACAGTCTGGAGCTGGTGACGTCGTCTAAATATCCGCATGAAGTGCAAAGGCGGTGATGATAGACTTGTAGCTGGAATCTTGGCCATGGCATCCCCCGTCGCAGAATGGGGTCTATATGAATACATCACGTTTAACTAGTTCTTAAGAAAAACAAGAAATAAAAAGGTCATGCGATAGCTTAGCAGCTACATATATTTGTTTACCTTGAGTTGTTTACATGGAAAGATATATAGCTTCGTGCAAACAATGCGAGGATTCGCGAACATTCATTTGTCAATTACACAGTATTGAAGATGACGCGCTGTAGTTTCTCGACATGCCGTGATTCCTTCAATTGGTCACATGTGTGCATGTAACTTTGTTGCCCTCTGAGTGTCTGTGAGTTTAACCTTGCTGCCGTGACGTCACATGTAGTTCTGTTAGGGTCTCAGTCTGATGGGTTAGTAGACATGCACACTGACCAAGTGGCACCGACAATTAACCGACAGTGTTGCCTTGCTCTTGTCGCATCGCGAGCTGGTTGGCCTCTAGGCACACTTTGACCATCGGTACGGTCAAACTAATTGCAAATCATTTTCCAAGCCCCTTCAGCTTCAAGCTTCTCTATAGCACCTTCACTTCGATACTCTTCTTCTATCACCAACTTCCCGAGTTCCGTACTACGCCATCACATAAATCTCTCGGCCTTGATCTTAGTTCCACTCCGGATACGGTTGAACTTTCTGCTTGACACTGTAAACCTGTTGTTCGAAAATCACACATTTTTTGTCACTCTACTTGTTTACACACATCTATCTATATCGGAAATATGGCATCTGACGAGGTGTCTGTTTCAACCCTCCTTCTATTCTTCGGAGTGGTCAGCTTTATCGTTTACAAAGCCTTCTTCGCAAGCCCAGATACTCTCCGGAATTCCAATGGCGCCCAAGATACTGCTGCTCGCACACAACAACTAGAGCAAAGTTGTGATCAACTTACACAGATGTTCCCGCAAGTTGACCGGCGTATCATGTTGTGGAATCTCCGCAGGAATAATAACAACACTCAGTTAACAACGGAGTTGGCTTTAGCTGGCCGCTTGAGTCAGGTAAGTCTGGTATTGACTACTACAGTATCCTAAGATTTTTGTTAACCATGGTATGTTCGGATTTTCAGCCTCCTCCATCATTCCAACCCGCCCCTGCTACCCCCACTGCTACCGCTCCACAGCCAGTTGCTTCCCAAGAAACCACTTCGAAGCCAGACCTCATTACAAGATATAACCTGCACGACAAGATTGGAGAGCCTTCCCTAGAAGAGTCTCCCGAGAGTGCTGTGCCGAAGGGTAAGGCTTGGAGTTCTAACAAGGAGGATAGACAAGCACTGCTCAAGAAGAGGAGGGAAGCAATGATTCTTGAAGCACGCAGAAAGATGGAGGCCAAGATGGCTGCACAGAAAGTGGAAAGTTCGACGTAATTGGGGCACTATTTAGAGGGAGATAGCTTTGTCAAGATATGTAATATTGTTTGGTATAGTTTGACTATCCTGTTTTCACTGTACCCATCGTTGTCTTCATCAACATAGTAAGAATCATGTTAGAATATGTCCTGGATCTTTGGTATGTTAGGGTTGACACAGTCGCATCAGTTACGTGCATGCCGCATCATTTTGAAGAATGTTTGGACTCATGATGACCGCTGTTTTCAACGAGTCAATTGTATTGTGTCGATGAAGAGCAACGCCACAACATATTTTTATTCGTCATAATAGTGGCCTGTGGGATTGCACCTATATCCTATCCCGACTATAGATTTCATTGAAGTTGACGTCATGGACAAGGGGAAACACGGACATCGTATATTTAGTGTCGTCATCGAAACCTACTTCAATAAACTATGTAGCGTCGTGGCAGTAAATGTGTTACTGGACTATCGCGATAGTACACAATGGTGGTGTTCATAGAGGAAACTTCCTCATACGGAAGCCCCGCATTTATTGAACAATTTAGCCTTGTTTATTTGTCTCCAGCGTTTTTACATTACTCGTTGTTCCCCAGTGCTTATTCCGTCTTACGCACACATACAATCGAACCTGCGCTACATACATCCGTGAATGTTCTAAACGATTACACTTTACACTTACGGAATCTAGCTTGGCTAGATTGACGTGAAAGTCGTCCCATTATCTAGCGAATTCATTTGTTGTTTCGTTACCTAGGTCAGTACAATCCAAACAAGCATTCATCTGGCTTGATGGTTGCCAGGGACACCCCAAGTAGTTTTGGATGTGGGTTTGTCTCGATTTCACTAGCTAATTATTCTGCTGCCTTTTAGCATTGCCTCTTTGTCCTACAGAGGCTGTGAACTATCGCCAGAAATACCCACAGTTACATGCGATTCCAGACGTATCAAGACGGAGTTCAACCCATTTTCAGTAGTCGGCTTTTTCACCCTTTCGCAAAGCCTCGCTACATATCGAAGCTCGGGCCATTGATTGCTATGCTTGAGCAGCGATTTTGACAATTATTCGATCTAAGCCAACTAACCTCACCGACTCGAAAAAATATCCTATCTCGTTGTCCATTGACCTCGAAACTTAGCTTAGTCTTCATTTAACGAACACACGTCGCAACTATATTCTCGAAAGAGTAGACAGCTCCTCCTCTCACTAGATACGCTGTTTTTATTTCTAAGACTATCGACTGTTACCCCTCCAACAATTATCCTAGACGTCCTGTGACGCCTTTGCGACGTGCACCACTCCTACAGGTGCTACGGTTGTCATTGCATGCGATCCGTTTGCCGATTTCCCCTGATACACTGCGAAACTTGACGACCGGAATCTTTAGTTTTTGAGATCCAATAGTTGGGTCGCCATGGCGAAGATTGATTTCACGCGGGACTATTACGCCGACCTTGGCGTTAGCCCAGATGCGACTGATGCAGATATCAAGAAGCAGTTTCGGAAGCTAGGTATGTTTTATCGTGAATTACAAACGCCAACATCTTGGAATCATTTAACTAACTATGTCTCCTTTTTAGCGTTACAATACCATCCCGACCGAAACCACGGAAATGAACAGGAGGCCAACGACAAGTTCCAAATCATTGGCGCTGCTCATGAGATTCTATCAGATGCTGCTCAGAGAGCAAAGTACAATGCTGGGAGAGTAACGAAGTCAGGTCGAGCTTCGGGAGTCCGGGGAAACCCATGGGCAAACGCCGGATCGCAATTCCAACCCCCGCCGAAGCGTGGCAACCCGCGTCCCGCCAGTACATCAAATTTCAACTCATCTCGACCGAAAACTGGAGCGCCACATACTGGAACAGGGCGCTTCTCCAACTTCGCCTCAGGTGTACCCCCTACTGCCAAACAACCTTCAGGCGCCAGTTCTGGTGCTGAAAGTGCCTATTATGCTTGGAACAATATGAAGAGTGGGGAGTCTAGCAGCACGCGGAAGCCAACAGCCCCGCCCCCGCCACCTAGAGCGTCAGCAGAGAGCAGTTCTCGGCCCGTTCCACAGACACCCACAGCCAGGGCACGCGCAGCTGCTGCTTTTGGAAACAGTAGTAAGAAGGGATTCAATACTCGGGCGCATGGCGACGAGGCACCAGTTTCGAGTTCGAATTATTCTACTGGACGTAGAACCGCGCCGATGTACGAAAACGCATCTGACTCGCCCGAAGAGTCCCGCCCAAGCCCCCCACCTCGGCCACAGAAAACACCGATTCCCCGCGAGAAGGCATTTGTGGAAAGCTCTAGCGACAGTGAACCAGAAGGTTCGTGGTCTGAGAGAAGGCCAGAGTTCCCTAAGATGAAAAGCCGGACAACGAGACGTCCACAGTCTATGAGCGATGATACACAAAGAGATGGTAGGAGCGCCCGTTTATCAGGATATTTTCGAGATGTATTTAGTGGTAGTTCTGGATCTAACCGAAGATATTGATAGGGAGTTCGGGATCTGGGTTTGGATCAACGGCTTGTCCACAGCCCCCCACTGGAAGTAATATGTATGAGTCCCCCCTCCCTGTTTTGTTTTTTTTTGTATTCTATTGCCTTCAGTATATACCCCCACCTCACGGAATCGGAGGTGGGATATGTACTATATGCACGTAAAAACCACGTTTGGTTTCTGATGTCCCGTGATGGCTTATGTCATGTTGCATGAAAGCTATAGGACATTTCATGACAGTTCTTTTCCTATGTGTAACTGTGATAAGACACTAACATCGTAATCAGCTTCGGGTTTAGCCATTTCACCAACCAGACCCCAACGGGCGGTACGGTCCCGGATAGGTCTAAGTTTCCAGAAAACATCGATACTCACTTTGCGTCAAACGTCAAGGACCAGTTTACTTTTGCAGGATCCCAATCGAGCTCCAAATCTACATCCCCGACTAAGAGTTCGTGGGATCCGAGTACATGGAACGGAAAGCTGGACAGCAAGCACTTTGCTCCACCTACATCGGCTCGGACATCACCAACCCGGCCAGCTACGGCAAGACGCCCTACTTTAAGCAAGGGTTCTGCAGACTCTTTCTCAGCGATGGACGTCGACCCACCAGCTCCAAACCCAACGACAACCGGGCCACCGTTGCCGCCCAAGGAGCGCGAGCAAGCAGCGCATGCACGCAACGTGCCAGTAGAGCCCGCAAAAAAGGAGTGGAGATCAGGTGAAATGGCAGGACGCCCACGTCGGCGGCGTACGGGAAACAGCCAGGGCCATAATGCCAGCGGTAGCGACAGCAGCTGTTTTGAGATTCCACCACCATCCAACAACAAGGGTAGTGAGGACACACAAGAGTACTTTGAATCTATCAAGAACCTCCGCAACGTGGAGCCCTTTGCTCCGGCGACTTCAGAGCCGTTTGGAATGGGTTCGATGCAAACAGATCTTCCGTTCCAAACCAGAGCTGGCAAAAACCCGGTAGACTTGAGTTCTGCTGAACGGGCACCGGTGCCATTGGACTTCCCCCAGCCGCCTGTCGCGCCTGTTCAACCTTTTGTTGGATACCAAGACGGTCCGATGGATTCTCTGACCATAAACCGTTATGTTATCGAATTCCAGCAATATCTGCGCAACTGGGAATCATGGAACGAACGAGTGGTGACGCACTTCAAGGAACGACAGACAGCTATGGACAGAGTCCGACTTGAAAAGCCCGGCCAGGGTGAATTTCTTGCTGACAGACAAATCCTAGAGCAACTTGCGTGGGCTAAGCAAGACAATGAGGTTCGTGCTCGTTGGAGTCAGTCGTGGATGTCCCATGAAGAACAGCTTCGGATGTATATCCGTATCAAGGAGGTTGTTGGTTAGACTGGCAGAAGGACCCGTACGCATGCCACATATGGGCGTTTTTTAATTAGTAATTGGCTACATAGACATGGTGTTAATGAATTTACTTAGATGGATACCTACACCATTGTCAGGTGGCTACATATACATGCCGTGATACCATGATGTTAGTAAGCAGTTGAGCTCCGCCACCCCGGCATGAAGTGGAGGCTGTATCCACATAATCCATTGTTGGATTCGACGACCGGGGAGACGTTGGACCGAGTACAAAAGGCAACACAGGCAGTTTTGGACAACAGGACTTGAATGGCGTTTGTTACTACATCAAACTTCTCATGTAAGCAGAAGGTTTTCCTATGATGTTTGCTAGAAACATTTCTCTACTTTGCATATCGGTATCTTGGGATAACATGTAAGTACATTGTCTTCACGGACCGCGCCATGCAGTGCTAAGAATCTGGACATCCGTATATAACCCTGGAAAACCTAACGATCCTTCTACGATCCGTAGTTGAAAAAATTCGGCAGAAAATGTGAGCGGTGGGAAAATAGTTGACGACGGCTTCTTGAAGGGTAGATACATGTAAATGGTTTTTTTCTTCATAACGGTGTTGTACAGTTGGACATTTTTATTCGTGGATTTGAAGTTTGCCTGGCCAGTTTTTGTATTTAAACGACTTTAGTCTGGTCTTCAAGGGTTGTTGAAATCTTCAACAAGGCACATTTATTTTGTTTGAACTGTTTGCCTCGGATGTACATACAAATTGTGCGTACTTACAACAACGTTCCAAACGGCTTTTAAGCATTTGTTAGGCAATATACATATTAAGGCATAAGGCAATCTTCAACGCCTATTTCATACAGTCACATTTACAATTGGTCTATTAGATTCCTCTGTGACCCGTCCAATTCACCAACATTCATTCCTTTCTTTTCTTCATCGTCTAGTCTTCGCGTGTCCAGTACTGCTGGATCGCTCGTCAACTGGACTGGCGATATAAGATTCTTTTAATTGAACAAGTGTACGACCCTCACTTGTCAGTCCACTGCATCACAGCATCGCGGAGTCGCAAACTAGGATTCACTGTTTCGCAAGGTGATCTCCTGGTTCTCTGGCGTTACCAACCATCATCATTCGTCTATTCTCGACCTCTCTCGACCTCTCTCGACCTAATAGATCAGTAATCTTCAAGCAATTGTCCCACGCATCACAAGAGGACAATCGCTTCTGGAAAGAGCTTAGGACCACACGAAAATACAATAGAATTATAAATCAACGTCTCGCGACTTGACCCAACCAGAATGTCACCCAATGGCACAAAGCGAAAGGCCCAGGCTTCCCCCGTGGGCACCCGAATTCCCAAACACGCGCGCTCAGTCAACGGCGGTACTCATTCTCCTGAACTGACGGACGACATGGACGGTGTTATTTCCACCGGAGTGGAGAACGGAAACAAGAACTTGGCTAATGCGCCGGTAACGATCCCCGTTCGCGCCAATGGTGCTCCAGAGGAGGATTCGGAGGACGATGAGGTGGATATGGATGATATGTCTTTCATCAGTGGTCAGGAGTCTAAGCAGTGGCAGGAGGTTATCAATAATGTTCTTCCAACGGTGGTTTCTATTCGGTTTTGTATGCCGTGTTCTTTTGATTCGGAGTTCGCGGATACTAGTGAGGCCACTGGGTTTGTTGTTGATGCTGAGAGAGGGTACGTTTAGAAACTTTGATTTCATGGTGTTTGAGGAAATTAACATTCGCTTCTATAGTTACATTCTGACCAACCGCCACGTCGTTGGCGCGGGTCCTTTTTGGGGATACTGTGTGTTTGACAACCACGAGGAAGTCGACGTTTACGCCGTTTACCGTGATCCTATCCACGACTTTGGTATCCTTCGTTTCGATCCCAAGGCTATCAAGTACATGCCTCTCCGGGCTCTTGAACTTCGTCCCGACCTTGCCAAGGTTGGTCTTGATATCCGTGTTGTTGGTAACGATGCTGGTGAGAAACTTTGTATTCTCTCTGGTATTATCTCTCGTGTGGACCGTAATGCGCCAGAATATGCCGATGGCTACTCTGATTTCAACACATGCTACTACCAGACTAACGCTGCCGCGTCTGGTGGTTCGTCTGGTTCACCTGTCGTGAACATTGACGGACATGCCGTTGCGCTGCAGGCTGGTGGTAGAGTTGATGGTGCGTCTACAGATTACATGTTACCCCTTGATCGCGCGTTAAGAGCACTTAAGTTCATTCAGGCGGGTAAGCAAGTTCAGCGTGGTGATATTCAGTGCCAGTTCTTACTGAAGCCGTTCGATGAGTGCCGAAGACTTGGTCTTTCTACAGAGAGAGAGAAGCAGGTCCGTGCGCAATTCCCTAATGTTAACCACATGCTCATTGCTGAGATTGTGTTGCCGGAAGGCCCATCACATGGCAAGCTTCAAGAGGGTGACGTGTTACTTGAAGTCAACGGCAAGCTTGTTGTTGACTTCATTGACCTGGACTCTATCTTTGATGACAATGTCGGTAACAAGATCCACGTGGTGGTGCAAAGAGTAGGCAAGGAAATCAGCCTTGATATTGAGGTCGGTGATCTGCATGCCATCACCCCCGATCGATTCTTGACAATTGCCGGGTCTACTTTCCACAACATCTCTTACCACCAAGCTCGTTTATACTGTGTGCCGTGTCGGGGTGTGTATCTTTGTGAGGCCGCGTCGTCGTTCAGACTCAAGTCTGCTGACACTGGTCTTATCATTGAGACTGTGGATGGCCGTGAGGTTCCCAACCTTGATGTATTCTCTGACGTTATGGCAACCATTCCCGATCGCGCTCGCGTGGTAGTGACCTTCCGGAGCCTCAGAGATATCCACAGCTTGCACACAACCATTGTCAACATTGATAGACATTGGAGCAAAAAGATGGAACTCGTGGTTCGTAATGACAAGACTGGTCTCTGGGATTTCACTGGTCTAGCTGAGCCTCTTCCTCCGGCTCCAGTGGAGCCCAAAAAGGCTGCCTTTATCAAGCTTTCACATACTCCCAACCCCGAAGTAGCCAATCTAGTGCATTCTCTAGTTCAGGTCACTTGTGTTCTCCCTATGAAGTTGGATGCTTTCCCCAAGAACCGTAGGTGGTCTATTGGTGTAGTCATTGATGCTGAGAAGGGTCTTGTTATCGTCTCTCGTGCTATTGTTCCCTTTGACTTGTGTGATATTACTATCACTATTGCGGAATCGGTCCAATTAGTGGGTAAGGTCGTGTTCTTGCATCCTCTTGAGAACTACGCTGTTATCCAGTACGACCCTTCCCTCGCCAAAGGACCCGTTGCATCTGCTCGCCTTAGCTCAGAGCCCATGTACCAAGGTCAAAGCACCTACTTTATTGGCCTCAACCGCCAAGGCCGTTTAGTCCACACCAACACATCTGTGACTGAGGTTACGGCCGTTACCATTCCTCCCAACTCGGCTGCTCCCCGCTACCGCGCCGTCAATGTTGATGCTATTACAGTCGACACAGCGTTGAGTGACCAGTGCGGCTCTGGTATCCTGGTGGCGAATGATGGTACTGTACAGGCCTTCTGGATGACCTACATGGGTGAGCAAGCCCAGCAAGGCGGCCAGCGGACTGATGAGGAATACCATCTTGGTTTGGCTACCAAGTCTATACAGAGTGTGATTAACACTCTCCGTGAAGGCAAGGAACCTGAGTTGCGCATGTTGCCTGTAGAGTGGACGGCCATCCCTATGAGTCAAGCGCGAATCATGGGTGTGTCGGAAGAATACATCGACAAGGTAACTGAAGTCAATGATACACACCACCAGCTGTTCATGGTTGATAAGCGTTGGAAGGTGTCGGACTCTGAAAAGTCGGGTCTTGAAATCGGCGACATTTTGCTTACCATTAACGGCAAGGTGATTACCCGAGTGTCTGAATTCGAGGTTATGTACCAAGCTTCGGAGCTCGACATCACTGTCGTCCGCAAGCGCGAGGAGCTTAAGCTTAACGTTCCAACTATTTCTGCCAACCACTCGGAGACTCAACGGGCTATTTGGTTTGCCGGTGCTGTGCTTCACCGTCCTCACCAGGCTGTGAGACAACAAACTTCTCAATTGCCTAGTGAAGTGTACATTAGTGCGCGGAGTCGCGGATCTCCTTCATGTCAGTACGGATTATCGCCGACTAACTTTATCACCCATGTGAACGAGCGGGAGACGAAGGATCTGGATGCTTTCTTGGCGGCGGTCAATGAAATTCCAAACAACACATGTAAGTCCATACATATGAGGCTGAGTTTGAGACTGGGGTTTTTACAGATGGAGATATAGATACTAACGGGCCGTTTTGCGCTTAGACTTTGTCATCAAGGCGGTTACTTTTGACTGCATTCCATGGGTGTGCACAATAAAGAAAAACGACCATTACTTCCCAACAGTTGAATGGATCAAGGACGACACGGAAACTTGCGGCTGGAAGAGAATCTCTCACGAAATTGATGTTAAGGGGGAGACTGAGACTGCTATCCAAGCTATAGCTACGGCTGAGATGGATGCGTAGTGTATGAGTTTTTATGGTTGTACATGAATGAATTAATAAAACAGGTTGAGCCCTGAAGCATGCTCTGAAGTACAAGGTGTCTTTTTTTTCTTCTTCTTCGGTTACGATTTGGGGATACAGTCCTGAATGTGTGTATGTGTATTCTTGGCGGAGGTGCGGGCGCTGGTGACACGTGGGACGGGATAGTCTTGATAGGTAATTTTGGAAGGCACGAGAGACATTGTTTGGAACTTTGTGTTAAACGGCAAGCTGAAGCGGGCGCTTGGGTATTACTAATTGGGGTTTAGAAGGTTGGGCACCGATGTACCAAAGGAAGGAACACAGAAGGACGAAACAAGTCCAAGCCAAGGAGCTCACGTACGAAGTACCGAAAACTAATAACGGATGTGTTATCCATGGGAATGTTTGGGACTAGTCCTGCAGTACGACGCTAAAAAAGAAACATCATGGAGATCCGGTCTTAGGAATCTCTGGAGTAAAGTGGTGATGTGCGTCTTATGCAATATCCAAGGGCCATGGCGGTCCATACGTACATTTCTTTTTTTTTTTTGCCTACCTATTGTACATAGCATGTACCGTGGTCAAAATTGTCGGTCCGACGGAGACCAGAATGGGCGGACGGACGTTCCTAGTTACATGGGTTTCGAGGCGGTTACAGTGGCCCGATATGTGCAGAATTGCCAAATGGGGAAGTAGTGGGCTGATGGGAAGTACATCTAAGATACATGTGAGGGGGAAGTTACGGAGGTGTGTATGGTACGATACGATTAGGTAGTTGTATCGACGAGCAAGTTTGGTATGTACAGATGTATATCGGGCGGCGTGCATGTTTTGAAAGTGCAAATCTGGCGAAATATCCCAATCATCAACAGTTCCGGATATCCAGTTTTCGGTCATCATTATCAGGAGGAATATCCCTGTCGCATCTACTTCTGTGTGTATGTAAGTGAGAGAGTTCTTTGCCGAAGGACTGGGCTAAATGCGGTTAAGATGTTTCTCCCGGTCTGCCGTGTGGCGGAGGGATTTTTCTCTGGAGGAACCACGAAAGAGAGCATTCGTGGGGTGGATTTGTGATTAGGTACATATGGATGCACGGGGTTAATGCATTTAGCTATGTAGCTAGCTAGCTAGCTGAGAATTGTTGGGTCACTATCTGGATGGATGGACGGACGGATGGTGGGTGGGTGGGTGACTTTGATAGGGCGGTGTATATGTGGCTGGCTGGTTGTACGAAGAGTATAAAGAAGAAGGTATTCTTCCCTATATTGTGACTAACTTGTTTATTCCCCAGTTCTCTCTTGATACATTCAACCATACCCAAATCCAATTACCATCCATAATGTCCCGCCTCACTACACCCACCCGCCAGTTCACGAGGGCTATCTCCCTTCAAGCAACGACCATCTCCCGTCCAACTGTCACCGAACTCCACCATAACCTCTCCCCAAAATACGCCGAACTTCTCTCCTCCGAAGACGTAAGTCCCCATTCCCCCATTCCACTTATCCATCATCCCAACTAACCCCCCCCCCTCCAAAGCAAACCCGTGGACTCCGCACAACCCACAAGCCCAACCATCGTCTTCCACGTATCCGTCCTCTGATGCAGACCTTTTCGGCTCATGCTTCCACGTCAACTACCGGACCTCGTCACATCGACAGTACTGTGATGCCGGTCCTTCCGGATACTGAGGGGGTTGAGGCTGCGTTGGCTGGAGATGCTGGACCGGCAGATAAGAAGAATCCTGAGTTGCTTGTCGTGGCTACTGACCCGTCGGTTGTTCAACCTGCTACCCCGCTCATGGAGGTGAAGAGTCGGACTGATGCTACTGAGCTGAGACGTTAATTAGATGATAAGGATAAGGAGATGTATTTACCGATCGGAAGGGCTCTGGTTGGCGTTATGACAAGTAATTTTTATATGTAAATGTGTATTCTTTAAACATATTCCCAATGAACAAACAAAACGTGCGTAATACATGTCATTACTAGAACTATCCCGGATGACATCTACTCACCAACAGTAGCCAACGTGACAGTCCTTTGATATCATCTCCAAGAGACAAGAAACCCGCAAAAGAAAAAAAAACACAACGAAGGGTACAAACCAACCGAAAAACAATGAAAAAAGGACAGCAAAAAAACAAAACATCCCAAGCGAAAACCAGCAAAAGATAAAAGGCAAACTCGCTCCATCCGTATCAATCTACCCCATTCCCGTCTCATCTCATATTCACCGTCTACCGTCTCTTGGCGGGTGGCCGAGGCTTGCACTCATCCTCTTCCACTGGATGCAACATGATCTTAGTAGTCAGTTGCTGAGTGTTGGCCTGGTAGCCCTTGCTCCAGTCGTATCCAATAGCATAGGCAAAGATGTTGCCCTGCTTACTGAACGCCGTGTTCGTGATGCTGCCTCCAACATTGGGGTAGCCCTTCAGTCTATGCTTGGCGTCCTTGTCCCAAAAGTGGAATGTGCCCTCAGAACCGGCAGTCGAAAAGGTACCGTGGACTGGGTGGAATGAGATGTCATTCACGGCGTAACAGTTGACCGTGCCGTTGCTTGGGGGGTCACGGTGGCACTTAAACGAGAAGTTCAAGCTGATTGATATGTTAGCTTTGGTTTGTTGGGCTTGGATGCTGGGTTTTGAGCTTCACTTACTTGGTGTCCTTGTCGTTGGTGTACTGGATTGCACAACGACCTTCGATACTGCCAATAGCAAATCCAGCCGCGTCAGCAAAACAAGAAACCACCCGAGTCTGCCACTTCAAAGGACTCTGGCTCTGCTTGAAAATAGCAGTGGGATTGTTCAAGTTAACAACGTCAATGTAGCGATCTGCCGTTGCCACAACCATCAGGTCCTTCTTCACGTCCAGCGAGTACACACGCTCCTGTACCTGGAGAGTGGCCGCGGCCGTCGGTTGCCGCATATCCCAGTACTTCACAGTCTTATCCCAAGACCCAGAAACAACCATGGGGGTACCGTTGGATTCGAAGAAGCGGACACAGCGAACAGGCATGTCGTGGGTACCGATGGAGGCGGTTTGCTGGGTGCTCAGGTCGCATACCTTGACCTGCTTGTCTGCGCCAGCCGAAGCAATCTTGGTTCCGTCCTATTCCATACCATATAGTTAGTCTCAAGCTTCCTCCGTAAAAAAACAACCATGTGCGCGCGTCAAGTCGCCTCCGGTATCCCGGCGACCCACCGCCAGCCCGCCTGCCCGGCTCCACCTAAACTTACCAATGAAAAGTCACAGCTCAATACTGGACCGTCATGCTCATAGGCATGTCTCCCCTCACTCTGACCATTCGACGCAATCTCGTAGATGCGCACCTTCTTATCCCAAGACGAAACCGCCAGGAAATCCGAAGCCTGCGACGCAGCCGTCGAGAAAGACATGGCCGAAATGGTATCCTCCGGGGGGTTGTTCAGCGCCACGTCCTTGCTAAGGTCGCCAGTGGCCGAGGTGGTCGGCGCCGCACTCGCACTACCGAAGAGAGTCGACATTTTGTGCGTTGTGGAAGCGGGTAGTCGTAGTGTGTAAGATTGTCTGGGTTGGTGAATTGTTTACACGCGTGAAACTCGGTCGTAAGGACGCAATCTTGATGGATGGTTTGACAACACACACAAAAAAATGGAGATTGTAGTGAGGATTGAAGGAGACCGTAGACTAAAAAGCTCACAACGGAAACAAAGTGCAAAAAAAACACCACTAAATTAAAAACGGCATGAACAATATCTATATGTACAGCTTAAACAAGCAGCTCACTTCCTTTGGTTACAATGCCTATTACTCAATCTTTTTTTCACTGCATTGCAGCCTCGCCTGTCGCAGCCGCGCTATATCCCTGCCAGACACTCTCGCGCGCCGCCGTCTGTCACCAGCTGTCATTATTTCAACCCACCAACAGTCCAAACTGACCAAGGCCAGCTCCAGCACCGATTGGCCCATGTATCTTATCGATACCCCACTAAATTTTTTCCCGCCCCACAGGAACCAGCCCGCCAAAAAAGCAGTGTCGGCCTGTCTATAAATACGTCCACGCGCCAATGGATTTCCCATTCCTTTCTTTCCTTCTTCCTCGCATCCCCTTCCCCCCACCCGACAAATCGCTATCGAAGCAACAACAGAGACGGCCCGTTCGTCTCCTTCAGCTTTGGGAGAAAGTCCCCGGACCCCCTTGCGGCAACGCGCCGGTTTTATACCCGGCTGACCTCCCGAGCCCAGTCTTCTATACGCACTACGTGCCCGCTACACCAATCAACTCCCTCTCGCCACTTCCAGTCTCTGATTACCAGCCGACCTCATCACACCAGGACGAAGATATGAGTCCGTGGTGCGGTCTACGGTAGTCGGAGCTGACGGGTGACAAGTCGCGGGGGTGTAGTGACGCTACGGGTGCCGGAGAGGATGGTGGCGGTGGAGGGCTTTCGTCGAGTTTAATAGACATGCGATTGGCGGGTTTCGACCCAGCTTACTCGATGGGGCTCATTCTTGGATTGGGGGGGAGCGGATCACGACTTTACTTTTTGTACAGTTGTTTGGGTTTTTTGCCCGCGCCTGTCGCTGAGCTCTTTTGCTCTGGCCGGCTCACCTGGGTCGAGACATTTCTTTTTTATACACTCTGGTTCCGTGTGCTCATGCCACGGGGTCGTTAAAGTCCAGGTTGGGACTGGCTGCAGCAAGTGCTCAGTGATTCTCAGATGTTATGTTGGTTGAAGTTCATATGATGATAAAACATAGAGTCAAGCCCTGAGTAATGATCTATTGTGCTTCGGCGCAGGACACACTCCTTGATGATAAACCTATTTCGAATCTGATCGAACTTCAACTTTACCAAGTTTTTGTTGTTGACTGAATGGCAGGTCTCTTGACTTGTTCATTTGGTCAACTTTTTTTTGTGTTTCTGTTAATTAACCCTAATGTCAACTTCATCTGTACTTAGCGTCTCTTTTTGCTTATGTTAAATCTTGTATGCACGACGCCATCTCGATCGCCCACATAAGTAATGATAGTACTGTTTCGCATACCAAAGTACGACTCCCTACAGATGCTGCTCTTGTATTCATGAATTCATTACACTTGACGCAACGAAAAACGTGGGTTGTAATAGCAACCCGTGGTATATTCCCAGTCATATGACCCCTAAACTCCATCCCAAAAGCAAAAGTACAAAACAGATTCAACCACAAAGACTACATCAAGCCACTGAGTACAATCTTACCCAAGTTGGCCATCTCAATTCTCACATTACTCCTGACCGCTTCATCAAACTCCTTAATAGAGCCCTGAAGAATAATTTTGCGTACTTTAGAGTCCGCCTTTGCAAATTGTTCTGCCACAGGCGGTGTGCACTCCTTATTCGTAGGAATCAATCCAATGAGTTTGCGATAGCATTCAATAAGCACATCGCAAAGCGTCGCAAAAGTCTCGTGAAAATCCGGGTCAAAAGGCAAACTTGGTGTCAACAATGTAGTGTATGACTCTCCAGGGTACAGATCCGCCTCAGCCGCGGCAAAGGCTGCAGCATTGGAGGTAGCGGCAGGACCAGCACCTCCAGATCCCGCGTCCATCCCGCTGTCATGTTGTAGATCCGTAGCTGCAGATGATCTCCGACGACCACCAGGGCGACGGAACATTTGTGGGAGACGCGCACGAGAGAGTGTCGAATTAGACGAGTTCTCGCCGTGAAGTTGTGAGAAGGTCTCAAACTCGCTTAACAGAGTATTGAAAGCGCGTAGGTATTCTAAAGGCGTGGTGCCAGCCAGATCGATGACTGTAGGAAGAGAAACTCCGAGTAGTAGAAAATTTGTCGCGCGCCGGGCAAATCGAGAGGCGGCGGCGGCTGACATGCGAGAAACATCCGGCCGCTCCATTTGATAGGTGTTAAACCAGAAGATACGATCTTCGTGTCTGTATACCGAAAAGGATAACCCCTCTAGTCAGAATGTTTCCATTGCGTTACATTGTGGTGCTGTACTCACGCTTTGCGCAGATAGTCCAGTGTGCTTATCCGCTTGTGTGCCAGATCGGCTATATTCCCGTGCACGCCGCCGTCAACCCCTGGCGGCGCGGGCATAAGATTCGTATACGAAGACATAAATCCACTTGATGATCCCGAGATAGAAAAGCCGGTGCCCGTATGTGTGCGACTTGGCGCCGGAAAGTCCTGTGGAATTAGTGGCGAATGGGCGTCAACAGGCGTGACACTAGTACCGGGACTAACGCCTCCGAGTCCGCTCGATGAAACGGCAAGATTGCCAAAGTATCCGCCGTTAGAAGTGACTTGTGTATTAGGCGTGGGGTGTGCAGAAGCCGAAGCAGCTGTAGAAGTCGCAATTCCGGGGAGCGGGGGTGGCGCTGAATCTGGCGGAGGAATGTTTCCTAGACTAGGACGGCGTTTGCTCTTGTTTGGCGAGGAAAAAGAGGCTTTGCGAACAAACGAAGGACGACGGTCGCGCGTGGGCTCGGCTATGGCGAGGGATTGTAGGTTGAGAGCTGAAGCGCTGGCAGCCAATTCTGGGGGAAACTCTGGGGCGCCAAAATCTGGATTTGGCGAGGGCGCGGTGCTGTTGGATCTGCTGTGCGAGGTTGATTGTTGCTGGTTAGGAGATGCGAAGGAAAGTGAAGAATTTTGTTGTTGGTCGGGACCGGAACTTGTACCGGGTCGTGATTTGGAACCGCCAAAACTGAACGATGAAAAGAATGAGGTGGCATTTTGGGCAGATTTCTGCATTTTGACGAGTGTGAGCGCTGTATGGCGCTGGGTTTGAGCGCTGTAGTCGCTTGGGTGCTGGGTGCTTGTTCGCTGGCGTGTATGAGCAAAGACTATGTATGGACAGGCGTGCGCAGTCGTTGAATAGCCAATACAAGTCTGTGTGGCTAGCGTATTGTAGAACAAAAGACAAAAGAAAGAATCAAATCAAGTGAAGAGTGGAACGAACGAGTGATATATGAACAAAAGATAGTCAAAGAAGATCACAACAAAAGTACAACAGCCAGTAAGAATCGGTATTCAGCTTAATGCAGAGAAACAACAAGCGAAAGGAATCCGAGTATGCGCAAGGTTAGAGAAAGTCGGGATAAGTAAAAGGGCAAAGAAGGGGGAAAGAAGGGCCCACAGGAACAAAAGAATGGAGTGACGGAACTAGAGCGAACATCCAACAACAAATGGCGGCAAAAGGACGGCCCAGAAGATTGCAAATTCGCCTAGCGTTCCCCACGTTACTTTATATCCACGACGATCCACAAGAGGCCGACGACACAACGAAGGGAGGCAACAAACACACTCAAGACCATGTGAAATGAACCTGATTAGGTATAACAAAAGGCCATCAAAACCAAGACACACATCCAATGCGCCCTGGGTCGTATGGAAAGACAAAGGCAAGTGGGCTGCAGTCCCTTGTCTTAAGTACGTATTGCACCGGGCAAATATGTCTGCGGCTACCGCAGGCCCGGGCCGCCTGTGTCGTGTGTTTCCGCAATGGGAATCTTTATTGAATTACCCCAAATAGAGTTGGATGCCACGGGGCAATCACTGCGCAAAGACCTTGACGGACTTGAGCCAAACAAGCACCAGGTCTGGGACCGCAGGGGGGCGAATTGATAATGTGTCGAGGTATTTAGTAGGTCAGTTTGACGCTGACACGGACGAGGCCAAGTCTCACGGTGATGATATTTGTTGCGTTATATCAGAATGTTGGCCGAGGTGTCGGTTTCGGAGCCGATGTTGGCCGGAGCTTGTTGATGTAGACGGGAGCTTCGTGGTGTGAGGTGGCCTGTCGTGGCGATGGGTGTTATAGACGGCTTGTGGGAGCTATATATGCATATGCAATAGTAGCTGACGCGAGGGTTGACGCCGTGGCGAGAACGGACAGCAGTCAAGACTTATTCTTGGTGGGTTTTGATGTTGCACGGCGTACAGAGGGAAAGTTTATGACGCACAATATATTCAAAATGATGGAGGGTTATAAAGAGGGTAAAACAACACGGGAAGTAATGTGAAAAAGGATTAAGTAAAAGGGAAAGAAGAGGAAGATCATACATTCACTTCACGTTGACAAAGATTTTCGCACAACTTATCCAGCAAGTCAGCCACACAAGTTCCATACTTGAAAACAGCAAGCAAATGGCGCAGGTAGCTTTACGTCTCCTCCCTTGACACATACGCTGACTTCATATTCATCTGAGAACAACAAACTTTGACAGCCTGCCTAGCTAACATTCCTCCTATCTCATTGGAAGCTAACGGGATGTGCCTACCACCCCGGAGTCCGGATTCGCTCACCATGACCATGGCCCGCTTATTGAGATTAATGACCAGCGTTAGCACACGAGTGACAGTACTAGTGTGCAAGTGTCGGACTCAATATACATAAACACGATCTGCCGATAGTTCGTATGATATACGTGCAAAAGTAACTGACTATTGATGTTTGTCATGTAGATGTTATCCCGCAGGCCGTCTCCGGTGAAGCTCAACAGCAGGTCTGTGGGCCAACACCACGTTTCCTGAGGCGGCTTCCCGTTCAAGTTCTCTAGGTGGCTGTGATTTGCCCCTGGCGCACCAGGGGCCCCCAACAGGATCCGCCATGTCACAGTAAGCGCTAAGCAACCTTGATATCAGGGCCAACCTCAAGACTAGCCAACCAACCAACTTGTTGCCGGTGTAAACACTACATTTTCACATCAAATGCCGCCGCCGAGATTCTCTATCTCCACAAGACTTGTCGTTGAGTGCTTCTGAATCCTTTCATGGCAAGCCGAGAAACTCCATAATTCCCCGATGCTCCGACCGTCAACCAATTCATGTTTCATTTACGATCCTCATCCGCACGCGAACATCCGGGCCCTGGATAGGCCTTCCGTGTTTAGCCAATGCCGGGTCATGGCGGTTGATCAGCCGGCGTGCTTGGACCCGAATAAGTTTTTTTTTCACCTGGGGTAAATTTGGTTTCTTGCGGGGAGTATAGTGATAAAAAGGTTGTATTGAAACATGCAAAGACATTACATATTTGTTGAATTCGACTTGCTCGCGTCTTGGCGTATCCTGTCACATGAATGAACATATAACGCATTTGGGAGGCGTCGGGGCGTACCTGCATTTGAAATACGCCATGCTGCAGGTGGTCCTTTGGCCTGTCGGTACATGGGCTCGCGTGTTCGTCGCTTTAAGTGGCTTTTTGGTTGGTACTCCATCTTTGGTTATGGTTCCGACCTTTTCAATGTTGCGTCGGAACCGTAGAACGTTGAGAGGTCATGGCCAAATCCCGTGATGTGATCTACTATGGGTTATAGATCATTGTAACCCTAACATACGACTTATCCGAAAAGCCCCGCATTATGTGCATATATTGACCAGAGAATAAGACGAGATTGTTCAAGAAGTGTGTTTGTTGTTTGATGTTTGACATCTACATCTGTGTGCTATTCCTAACGACAACAATAATACTGTAACTAACCCGCCCCCTTATTATCACCATCAAGCCTTACTTCTTCGCGTCTCGAGCTCCTGAATAGAACCCCACATTTTTACCACATTGGGCATCTTCCAACCAGCTGTGAACTGGTCGACTCGTGCTTACCCGATCTTTAGCTAGCATTGACGAAAGAAGCTTTGGCCTTGAGACAAAGTTGTCTACTTTGAACGAAGTGACATAGTTTGGATTGTCCCTCTTCTAGCAACTTGTAAGATCCAAGAACACGGATTCCCAGTGTTATACAGTGAACAAAAATGGCTACCAACGTTGACTTGCCTACCGGAGACCCAGCCCCTGAGGTCCTTGATAACCGTATCTGGATTGACGGCTGCTTTGACTTCTTCCATCATGGTATGTTGAAGAAACCCCGCATTGAGAAATAAATGAGCGTGAAATGAGGGATTCATAGTCAGAAAGTAAGGACTAACTAGGTTACTTACAGGTCACGCCGGTGCCATTGTTCAGGCTCGCCAGCTTGGTAATGAACTCTATGTCGGTGTCCACTCCGACGAGTCTATTCTCGAGAACAAGGGTCCTACGGTTATGACCCTCGATGAGCGGTAGGTAACTGCCTTGCAAAATCTCATGAAGTACCTCTTATCACTAACACGACATCTTAGTCTTGCCGCTGTGGATGCTTGCCGTTGGGTCACTCAGTCTGTCAGTCACGCCCCTTACGTGACTGACCTTGATTGGATCACTCACTACGGTTGCAAGTACGTTGTTCACGGTGACGACATCACCTCCGACTCCTCAGGCGAGGACTGCTACCGCTTTGTCAAGGCTGCCAACCGGTTCAAGGTTGTTAAGAGAACCCCTTCCATCAGCACAACTGACCTTGTCGGCCGCATGTTGCTTTGCACCCGTACTCACTTCATCAAGTCCTTCCCCGCCGTTATTGCTGGCACTGAGGGTCCCGGGACTGACGAAGAGAGAGCTGCCCTTGGAAAGGCAATGAAGGAGCGTATGCAGCTGTATGCTACTGACGAGAGTGGTTCTGCCCCCGGATGTGATGTGTGGTTCTGGAGTGCCTCGGCTGATGCTAAGGCGAAGGGTGATGCTGAGGAAGCAGGTGTCTTTGAGAAGTTGTTCTCTGGTAAAGCTCCCAGACCAGGTCAGAGAGTCGTCTATGTGGATGGTGGCTTTGATTTGTTTTCTAGTGGTCACATCGAATTTTTGAAGCGTGTTGTTGAAGCCGAGGAGAAGACGGCGAGAGATGAGGGTTGGTATCTGGAGGCTGCTGTTGCCCAGCGTGTGGCTAGCGGTGGTGATTACCCACCCGCCTTCTTGGTGGCCGGTGTTCACGATGATGAGGTCATTAACCAATGGAAGGGTGTCAACTACCCCATCATGAACATCTTTGAGCGTGGTCTCTGCGTTCTGCAGTGCAAGGTAAGCTTTATAACTTGACATGACTACATGTCTGTCACATGACTAACCAATCAACACAGTACGTCAACGCCGTCGTTTTTGGTGCCCCCTTTTCACCTTCCAAGTCCTACCTCACGGCCCTTCCCTGGGGAACTCCCGACATTGTCTACCACGGGCCTACTTCATTCATGCCTCTCACGTATGACCCGTACGAGGGCCCCAAGACTCTGGGAATTTTCAAGGAGATTCCTTCGCACTCATACAAGGACGTCAATGCCGGTACTATCGTGCAGCGTATTACGCGGAGCCGTGAAATGTACGAGGCGAGACAGAGAGCCAAGGGCATCAAGGCGGCTGGTGAAGAGGCTGCTAGAGAGCGGGAGATTTTGGAGGAGGAGCAGAAGAAGAGAGAAGCGGAGAGAGCTCAGTCTTAAGAATCTTTTAGAGGTGGTATACATACAAATGTATGCATGTAATGGAATGAATATATTCTGCAGGTTTCCGGCTATTGCTACGTAATATCGGTTCGTCGGTTATAGACGGTTCCGGCTAATATCCTCCAACTGTCAAGATAACGGCATGCAAGTCACATATAATAGCCATTGTAAGTTGTGTCATGTGAGCATGTACATACAATAAGCATATTTCCAGATACGCAAATACGTGACCTCGGTCCGGAATTTCCCGCCTTTCGAATTGTGAAGCCCTGTATGTCATGACTTCCATTCTCACGATCGCACAACCGGAATCGGCGTCTCGGCATCTGAATTGGAGAAAACAACTAGGGTTAAGCAAAACAACACACAATTCACAAGTCGCCCAAGCAAACGGGTTTCAACAATCACTATGCAGTTATAAGATGATACGTCATTCGTCTCATTTTGCGTTATTCCCGCTCTCATTCTCAGCGAATCCTCAGTAACAACGCAATGGCATGAAATCACCAGATGGGGGTTTCCACAGCGGTCTTTCCTGTTCTGTCCACTCCACTTTACGAGGGGCAGAAGAAGGAGCGTAACCGCAAACTCGAAGAGTTACGGATCAAAAGTACGCTGACATGGATGAAGAGGCGCTTCGGACTTCCGTATTTTGTTTTGGAAAGCAGAAAAAGAGGTTGCAGGTGGCAGGGGATAGACTTGGATGTGCGTGGGCTGATTGATGTCATGTCAGTCTTGAGACGAGCTGGTTCGTGTGTCCTTGTTTTTTTTGTAGTGATGTGTAATGTCACATCATGATAAGTTGGAACGTTTGGTGAAAGTGAGGCGGCGCGGGAACCAGGGGGGTGAGGAAATAACACCGAGAACTATGGAGGAACATGAGGATGAGCTTTGTGAATTTTGGTCTGAGAACGTGGTTATGATGTTTAAAGACTAATCATTCAGAGGAACAAGAGAGGTTGGTAATATATGAGACAATTGACAAGAGACATCAGGATAGACTATACATGAAAAGAAAGAAGTTGGAAAGTCTACCGTCTCATCATGCCCCACGCGGCTCTGCGTTGCCCTGGTCTGTCATATCAACCACCGGCCTATTCACGGCGGAAGGAAGAGGCTCTGTAGCTACTCGAAGGACCGGCGAAGTTCACAAATTCACCGAAATGGGATGACGTGAGTGGCTTGATGACCTATATGGGTTGAGTTGGTCCAGGCGACTACTTATTGATGACATCAGAGAGGGGTAACTAGGAGTAACGGACAAATAGACGAGAGGTTGGTTTTTGACCAGCTAGAGAACAGGTAATGGTCATTTGGTTGGGGTTTAGGAACCATAGGAGGGGTCACAGACACAAGCACAAGCTGTCGTATGTAAATGCCTCGTGTGGAGTGTACTTAATCGACTTATGAGTGAGACGTTAAAACACAATGAATGTGCATGTCATTCTTTACATATTTCTTTTGGCCACCTCGTTACATCATGTTGAACATCAATATCAAACTATAACCGATCTAAAACCATAAACCACACCACCAATCACGAGAATCCATAACTCACCATACATAACTGTCGTAAAAAAACCTGCCAACACCAAATTAAACTGGGAATTAAACTGGAACCTCCCCACTAAATAGTCCACTGTATATCGCCTTGTCCCACCCCCGCGGCGCCTGCAGCTTCCTTCTACAGCCCCATGTTCACCAAGACCAAGCTTGTGCCTGCCTCGCCCCAAAGGCACCCCTCTTTCCTTGTTAGTTAGCTGCCCCTCCTCCAAAAAAGCAACAACCAAACAACCCCGCTGACCCCTTCCGCTTCTGTAAAAAAAAAACACACACGGCCGAACCGCTCTTACCGAATTGCCCGCCTCTAGCTAGGTGGTGGTGGGTGGACTCACTGAATCTTGGGGCTCCTTGTAGTGGTATCATTTTTGGGCTGAGGGGGGCGTATACAGAAGCTTTGCTTTCCTGGGGGAGTAGACCCGTGGTGCCTCTTATAGTCGGCGAGGATCCGCCCCTCAACTCGCAATTGTCTTTCCCTTTTTCTTTTTCTTCTTTTTTCCTTCTTGCTGCAAGCACAACTTCACATTGTTCTTATCACGATTTCTCAAAATGGCCTCCCTTAACCTCAAGCCCGGTGTCATCTACGGTGACGACGTCCTGCGTGTGAGTTGCTTCCCTCCTTGCTGATTATTTGCGTTTATGATTTGTTTTGCTGTTGCCGTTTACGTTTACGTTGTTGCGCATATACCCTATTGTGAGCCAATTTGGTATATGTTGCCGCATGTTGAACTTGAACAAGAGATATTGAGTTATGGGATAGGACTGTCTTCTATGTCTCGTCTACTATCCATCATTTCTCCAAAAACTACTGTCTACTACCCACGTCTGCACTCAATTACCCCGCCTTCGCTCAATCACTCCAACTCATCTCCATATCCTCGGCACCGCAATGACGCAAACAAATGACAATATATTCAATACGACATGGCTAGTTTACTGACATAAATTTCCTTTTCTATAGCTCTTCGAGTACGCCAAGAAGACTGGTTTCGCCATCCCCGCCGTCAACGTCACCACCTCTTCGACCGTGTGAGTTTCCTCCTTTTCTTCGATATCGGAGCTTGTTCGCGCCATGGAGCTTGGCGGCTGTGGGCTTTGCCAGATGTGGAACTTGGGTTAGACCCTTGTTCAAATGTCTGACCAACATCTATTAACACAGCCGCTAGAACAGCTGTAGAATATATCAAACACCATGAGAAACACTTAAACTAATACCTTAAATAGCATTGCCGTCCTTGAGGCTGCCCGCGATGCCAAGTCCCCCGTCGTCATCCAGACCTCGTCCGGTGGTGCCGCTTACTTCGCCGGTAAGGGTCAGTCCAACTCTGGTATGGCTGCCTCGATCGCTGGTTCGATCGCCGCTGCCCACTACGTCCGCTCCATTGCCCCCATCTACGGTGTCCCCGTCGTCCTTCACTCGGACCACTGCCCCAAGAACGCCCTTCCCTGGTTGGACGGCATGCTCGAGGCTGATGAGGCTTCCTTCAAGGCCACCGGTCTCCCCCTGTTCTCTTCTCACATGATTGATCTGTCTGAGGAGTCCTTCGAGGAGAACCTTGAGCAGACCGCCAAGTACCTTGCCCGTGCTGCCCCCATGAAGCAGTGGCTCGAGATGGAGATCGGTATCACCGGTGGTGAGGAGGATGGTGTCAACAACGAGGATGTCGACAACGCTTCCCTCTACACCCAGCCTGAGGAGATCTACAAGATCTACGAGAAGCTTTCTGCCATCTCCCCCTACTTCTCCATTGCCGCTGCCTTCGGTAACGTCCACGGTGTTTACCAGGTCGGTAACGTCAAGCTCCACCCCGAGCTTCTCGGCAAGCACCAGGCCTACATCAAGGAGAAGACCGCTTCCGCCAACGACAAGCCCGTCTTCTTCGTCTTCCACGGTGGCTCCGGCTCTTCCGTTGAGGAGTTCCACACTGCCATCACCCACGGTGTCGTCAAGGTTAACCTGGACACTGACCTCCAGTGGGCTTACACCTGCGGTATCCGTGACTACATGGTCAACAACATCGAGTACCTCAAGGCCCAGATTGGTAACCCCGAGGGTGCTGACAAGCCCAACAAGAAGAAGTACGACCCCCGTGTCTGGGTCCGTGAGGGTGAGAAGACCATGGTTGCCCGCGTTAAGCAGGCTCTTACCGACTTCCACGCTGCCGGCTCCCTGGCCTAAATCCCTGAGTCTAGTATTCGGGCGAGGCTATGAGTTGTAACTGAGACTGTTGGTTGACTTGTTGGTTTTCAGTAAAAAAAGAAACAATCAATACAAGAAAAAAAACTTGCAAATCATCATGATTATGTGGGATTACCTGTGATGTGCCTATGTGTGTGTCTCTGTCTGGAAACTATTGAACTCCGGATAGGTACACGATACCCTAATGTAGGGTTCTTGATTCTACGTAATAAAGTTGTGAACCAATCATGCACCTTGTAATTGTGCACCCTGCCTTTGGTTCCTCAGCCGCCGGCGCACAATATACAGCCTATTATCACCGACGGGCAAGCCACGATGTAAGTTCCCGTATGGGGTAATTTGTAACATGATAGGTCTCACTACCGCGATGTGACGTATCAATTCCGTCATATGACGTTAACAAACTCTGACGCAAGCAACAGCGCAATCACAAGTTAGGTCGAAAGATAGGCAAATTTGTATGCCAAGTCGATGATTACATTTGTCATAAATCACCATGTACCACTGTTCAGAGTATACGAAAATGCATGGAAAAGGGTCTATGCAATTGTTGGACATCTGCATCTAGGGAAGGGGTCTGCGGGCGGGAAATGTCCGCCCGGGAGCCGGAGGGACTTGGACCTGTTTTACCCTTTGATAGCCTTGGTATTCCGCGCTGTCGGGGTATGTAGCCACAGTGGGAGATGAGCGCATATGATCGGATAGCTGCGGAATGGGGAATTGGCGACATGCTGGGGGAATGTTACTGGGTTGGAACATACGATTTGGGATGGAGATAGCGGGTGTCTTGGTGGCTTGTCGGCCCGGGGTCTTTGGACTTGTTGTTTTTATAGGTGTTGCGTAGAATAAGACGGTGCGATGCCGGAAGACGGACGATAGAATCGATGACTCTGCTACCGCACATACTTTTTTAGCCAGGGGTGGTACGCCCTTCCCACTCCTATACTATCCTAAAAGAAACCCAGCACAAGGCAAAAGAAAATCGCCACCACTAGAATCTTTTTTAGCCGGTCAATAAACAAACTAGTCTATCGAGGAAGTCACAATGTCCTGAATCACTGAAACATACCTACCCGGATACCCCGTTCCTGAGAGGATGGCCACCACCCGAAAAACTGGTCACACCTACGGCCTTTCTCGTCACAGGGCTTGAAAGGTTTCCTTGGACTGGATGGAGGGCGCTAGCGCTTTGGTAGATTCATGGGAGTCATCGACTCGGGTCGGGGGTTCCACGGTCGTTTTGCCCGTTTGGCCGATTTCTTTTGGGGGTATATAAAGACGGACTTGGTCCCGCGGTATCATGGACTTTGGCGTTCCCTCTATATACCACTTCCTTATTCTTCGTTATTCCTTTTCTCAACCCCCCTGGTTGAATCCCATATAATACACCACCTCTTTCAATCACTTTTGATTCGTGCTTAGTCTACCCAGCTTATCTCCAGAACCCGCTCTTTGTCGTGAACTGGCTCCACCCATTCCAACTCCCATAAACACCCACCAACGCCCAAGCTTCCCATCTCCCATCTCTCCATCCTTCTCCCCTCCAAACCAACCCACCCGCCAAAATGACCGTCTCCGTGTCCGCCCCGGCCTACGCCGAACTTGACGCCTCCAAGCTCAAAACAACCATAACCACCACCCCCCAAGCCGTGCCCGATCTCGCCTCTCGCAATGCCGGTACCGCCACCATGTGTACCGACCACATGATCACGGCCAACTGGAACATCACCACCGGCTGGGAAGCCCCCGAGTTGAAGCCCTACGGTCCTCTCTCTCTCATGCCCACCGCCTCTGTCCTGCACTATGCCACCGAGTGCTTCGAAGGTATTAAAGCCTACCGTGGCCACGACGGGTCTCTCCGACTTTTCCGGCCCTCAAAGAATGCCGAGCGCATGCTCATGTCGTGTCTCCGGTGTTCCCTCCCCGGCTTCCCGCCCGCCGAATTCGAAAAACTCCTACATGCCCTCCTGGCCGTCGACGCCCCAAAGTGGCTTCCCAAGAGCGAGCCCGGCACCTTCATCTACCTCCGTCCCTCCATGATTGGCACGCAAGCCCAACTGGGTGTGCAAGCCCCCCGGGACGCTATGCTCTTCATCATCGCCTCGTACATGCCCATAATGGACGCTCCCCTCGGCGGCATGAAGCTGCTCACATCGCCCGACGACACTGTCCGCGCGTGGGTCGGCGGTTTCGGATACGCCAAGCTGGGTGCTAACTACGGTCCGTCCCTCCAAGCGACATACGCCGCCAAGCAGCGTGGTTACCACCAGATTCTCTGGCTGTACAGTGACGCGCAATACTGCACTGAAGCCGGCGCATCCAACTTCTTCGTCGTGTGGAAGAACAAGGAGGGTAAGACTGAGATCGTTACTGCCCCTCTTGACGACAAGTTGATTCTCGCTGGTGTGACGAGATCTGGTGTCCTTGATCTGGCCAAGGAGCGTCTGGCTGGGGAAGTTGACGTTGTTGAGCGGAAATACACCATTGACGAGGTTGCCGAGGCTCACGCTGAGGGTCGTCTTCTGGAGCTTTTCGCTTCTGGTACTGCTGTAAGTCTTGTGGTTTCTCGGTCGAAATGTCTCAGATGTACTAACATGTTATCCGTTCTAGTTCTTCGTGTGCCCTATTTCTACTATCAACCACCGTGAGAACAACATCACTGTTCCCGTTGGCGAGAACGGCAAGGGCGGCCCCATCACCGAGAAGATCAAGGGCTGGATGCGTGACATCATCTACGGTAACGAGGAGCACGACTTCGCCGTCAAGGTCACTGAGTCTGCGTAAAATAATGTGCCAGTTTGTGTTTCTTGTTTGATATCAAAGGTATAGACGGTTTCTATAGTGCCATTTTTTATTTGTCATGTCATAATGTATCAAAGGTCTGATTTTTTGCGTTCATACACTCTCACTTGTGACTAATGTCTGCTAATGTTAAAATAAAGGCCCCGTAGAGGCTGTCTCCGTTATCTATATTCTACAAATACTCGCGCCTGACAGAAACATCCATCTTTTAGGGGGAAGAAACATCGAAACCTTTGCCGTAATCAATACCAGTCTGAGTCGAGATTGTTCCGTGGTAACCAATGCTTTTTCAGGTCGAGGGTTGCAGTGCAGTGCTTGTGTCACACTACATGTAATCCTCCAGCACTGAATGGATCATGTGGACGATCTGGCTCTGAGTCTCCTCCAGGTTGCACTAAAAAGTAAAAAAGGACCGTTAGTTTCCGATGTGTACTTTCTACGTTGTCCATAACTTACGTCTTCCAAGTCCTTCAGCTTCTTCAGAGCATCCTTGGCCATGTCCAAGATATCACCCTGGAGCACATCAGCATCCAGGAGACGATCGAGCAGCTGGTGCGTACGATCCAAACTGGTGTCACGACCGTTCCAGTCCTTCGTCTTCATCTTGTTGACCAGGTTTGCCCGCAAATCCTGGTCTTTGCCCAAGCGTCCAATGTACTTCAGGCATTCCAAGTCCATCGTCTTGACAGACTCAAGCAGGTCGGTGACACACTTGCGGACAGTTTTGGGATCCGCCATAGGAGCTGGAGTACGATTCTCAAGCTCGAAATCCAGAATGGCCTCGTCAATCGTCTCGTGTGCCATTTCGAGAACCCGAAGCTTCTGGGCCAGGTCCGTGATCTCCTTCTGGCCCTCGCTGCTCTCCTTCTTGATATTCTTGCGAATGTCGTTGATCTGCTGCATCGAGTTCATGTAGATGCAAACGGCATGATCGGTGCACGCAGCTAGTACGAAAAAGCAGATGGTTAGTTGTAGTTCATGATGGATTCGTTTACGCGGCGATGGTTTTCATGTACTTACTCTTCAACAGGGTCGACAGGCTAGTGGCATCGCGAAGCTGCTCCTCTATAGTACAGTTAGAATCAGGTCCAAAAATGTCAACAACAAAGATCTACTTACTAGTGAGGTTCTCACTGTCCTTCAAGTCGTCGGCGGTGATGACACGTTCCATCTCGTAATATTTCTTGTTGTTTGGTCGATAGTATTGCTTGTAGTACAACTCAGCCTCAAAAGAATTACGGATCTCAAACATATCAGTGATAGGAATGGGTCCAGTAGGGGGACTACCAACTATAAAAGTTTCACCATCCCTATCCGCAGCGTACATCTGGTGGATGCGGTAGTCGTAGTGGAGCTTCACCCGTCTAAGCGACTTCTCAGCAGCGTGGACAACACCTCCAGGCTTGAGAATTTCAGGGTACTCAGCCCCGCCGTCCAGAATCTTCTGTGTCTTAGGGTCACTACTGAACTCGGCAGTGTGGCCCTGGTTGTCCGCAAGACTGGGAAGGGGCGGGAACCGCTTTAGACTAGCAAGGGACCGGCCCATGCCGGGGTCACGGTTGGCCTCCTCTTCGTCGGACTTGCGTGGGCGGCGGGGGATCTTGATCTGGATGTCATTGGGATCCACCTTGAACGGGTCAGGGCGTGGTCCCTTAGGGGGGATCCGGATCGGCTTGAGAGGCTCGTTGACGACTTCTACGGGCTCACATTCCTTATCGTGTTTGGTATTCTCGCCACACTTCTGGATGCAGGTACACGACATGTACTTGAAAGTACGTTGTGTCATGAACGATGGCAGATTGGCCCGGTCAATTTCAGAAAAGTCTGTATCGACGTTGTTGAGCTCAGCGATTGTCTGCAGACGTGCGATGAAGCAAGCATGGCCCTCCATCCCCTCCAGATTCGCAAGAATGGGAGGGGCTTGGCACCACTCGGGAGTGCCTCTCCCACTGCTGGTTTCAGAACCCCAATCGACGGTGTCCATCGTTTGAATTTTGTATGAACGACGAGAAGCTCTAAGTTATTCAACCCGGTTAGTTTAAATGTCTACACGGGCGATGGCCCTTTCTGTTGTCCGTATCGTCGACCATCAACAGAGTTGTGGTTCGGCGTCTGAGGAAGTGAGTGTATACGCACAGATATTCCGAAGTGGACAACAAGTGTTCAGATGCAGCCGAAGTATTATTGAGTGTTGGTCCACCTAAGCAAACAAAACAACCTTGATGGTGCAGTGTTGTGGTATTTTCGTGGTGATGGATTTAGGCTGTCTGGAGCAGGCAGGTCTTGGTGGAAAAGAAGGCGAGAAATAAAAGGTATTGAAAAGGAAGACAACGATGAAGGGTTGGATTAAGAAGAGAAAAAACAGCCTGGCAAGTTTTGGACAGAAGGGTGTGTTTATTCACTCCGGAGTCTCTCAAGCGTACCTTCCGTTAAGGTGTGCGGGGCTCATTCCGGAACGGGAATTCACCTGCTCGGAGGCAGTCGTCTGCGTCGGTGTGATGAAAAATAGCAGTAACGACATTCATTTGGTCACCATGTGAAGACCTAACGTCATCTCCTTCCTGTATCTCGATGTCGGATGGTTCAGGATGGGATGCGTGTCCAGGTTGTAGTTATCCAAGAAGGTAGAAAGTATTGGCCTCCAAGCTGCAGCTAGAGATACATTGGCACATTAAAAGGCGAGCAACCGAGTAATCTCATCTTGCATCTTTGGATGGACATTACATGCCCGTCTTGGTCTTATGCCATGCCCTGGACTGGCATAGCATATCGCCCACTATTCTAGACTCTGCCCAGTAATGTACCTGCAGAGTTCTTGCCTGAATCAAGAGCAAGTGAAATTTACAAGCGCGAACAAGTGGAGACTTCTTGCCACTTTCAAACGAGTTATGGAATATATGAATCACTCTTCTGTCCAGCCAGCTTTGTGGCGCTGGAAGCAAGCAAACGCACATTATAGATTAGGGCATACAGTGAATTACCGAACTGCCTGTGGCGTCATTACTCTGGATGAAATCTAATGTCACTCATGGACGTCTATAGTTCTAACAAATCTTCAAGCTTCCAGAATTGCCGAAATGGGTATAATTGGACCAAAAGCCAACGTTACACTAGTACCTTCAAATCCACCTGACATATCTACTAAAGCTTACAGAACGGACCGTTGCCCCTGGCGCTGAATTCCGTTGACTGATGAAACAAGCTACCCACTACATCGTAAAAAGCCGAACGATAGGCTTCATGGCCCTTGCGCCAGGCAAGCAGTCATGATTGGCCAAAAATGAACGTGGTGTTACGAGGAATTTCGTCATAAGATTTGGTCTAGATCCAATCGATTTGAACTCAATGTCTCTCTCTCCTTTGTATCCTTCAGCGTACCATTGAATAACACATATTTGAAGCATTATAACGCCCCCAAACTCGGAACTCGCCGCTACAGAAAATCGCAGTCCATCTTTTGACTTGTATTGTCAGACGTTTCAACACATTTGTGTGTTTGTTTGGCTCATCTGTGGCATTTACTTTTCAATAAGGAAAGAACGTCTGTTTTTCTTTGTGACTACCACAATAGTCCAGAACTTCCTTTCTTGGGAATTTGCATGCACAAAAGTGCGAAAAAAGTATTCACCGGTGTGGCCTAGAAATAAAAAGAAAGGCTCCGCCAAGATGGTTTTCGGTTTTCTCTCCCGTGGCAGTTTTGTCACGACATCTTCAAATTCAACATCGGCCATCGATTCATCAAAGCCCGCTGATTTTGAAGGCTCACTTAATACTACCAACGAAATTCCATCAGCCGAGACAATGCTGAGACTCAGGAGCGCCATTCTTTTGGACCGCGACCATGCGAGCCACACCATGGACTCTATCCTTCAACAAGCGGACCGGACGCTTTTTATCTTCATCCGCCATTTTTTCTGTGGTGTAAGTTTACTTGTAGTGCTAGGTATCAATGCATGAACTGTGTTTAACTAACGTCTATCTGCCGCAGAACTGCCAGGATTACGTCGAGACATTGTGTGAGGAAATCCCTCCCATGTCACTATCGGGCAGCACATCGATAGTCATTGTCGGTTGCGGCGATCCAGACCTCATCGACATGTATGCTCAGACCACGCGGTGCAAATACCCGATTTACACCGACCCGCAGCGCGAACTGTTCGCTGAACTAGGCCTTCGGGAGACGCTCGAACTTGGTGAGCAGCCAAAATACATGCGACGCTCCCTCCCTGTCTCCATCTTTTCGAGCATCCTTCAAGGCTTGAAACAGCTACCGGAGGGTTTGGCTTTAAAGTCCGGCAACCACCGGCAAGTCGGCGGAGAATTTCTGTTTGAGATGGTTGAGGGACAACGACAGGTGACGTGGTGTCACCGCATGCAGACCACTCGTGATCATGCTGAAATGGACTTGATCAAGACAGTCCTGAGAATACCACAGTAGTCGTCTTCTCTGGCTGGTTGATGTGGTGGCTCATGATGATTTTCATGGTGTCATGTTTCGTCTTGTGTTTTCGTTAGTTGTTTCTTGATTTTGTTTGCGTCTGCGATGTTCATAATATGGTGGAGATATGCATATAGGAATTTAAATGTGTGCCGCAAAACTAGTGGATATGTTCTCCATAATGTCGTCATGGGACTGTCAATCATGCTCGGTGAAGTTAGAGCTGTGTCTTAAATTCGTTATGAACTTCCTATTATAGCTTCCGTCCAAGGGTTTTCCCGTCGGACCCCACTAATTACCTCGTCCGGACAGATAGCTCGGCTGACATCAGCAGCAAATCTCTTCGCACAGCTATTTCTGCGCCAAAATCCAAAATGGTTCAAAATGGCAACGTTCAGACCATTGTGTGCATGTTGTCTGAGTTTTTTTTTCAAGCTTTTCATTTGTCTTGCAGTTTCAACTTCTGATTTGATTTTTGTACATCTCAGAGATTTCACTGTACTCTGATCCATCACCTCCAGCCTTGTTATTTTTATCCGAAGAGAAAAAACAATCATCATGGCTGCCGAGGCTCCTACTGAGGCTCTTGAGAAGCTTAACGGTGAGTCCACACTTTTTTTACGCCGCCGGCGGTGGACGGACCTGTGACCTGGTTATATCGAGTGGGGTCCGTCTCGGATGCAAGGGCGGGGCCGGATTTCTCTGTGGCTGGATGTGGAACGTATAGACCGGGGCTGCATTTACCGAGTGTGAGCTTTAATGGTTTGCATCTTCCGCACTAGTTATTCTCGCTACCAAGCCAATCATCATGGGTTTAATCACCAATCATGACGACAGAAATCAACGTATACCAGAACCGGCTATTTGCATCTAAAACTACGGCTAGAGAAAAATAAAAATCATATAGAACGACGGCTAATCTCATAAACATAGTCACTGAGGCTGCTAAGCCTACTGAGGCCGTCCCTGCCACCGCTGGCGGTGAGAGCGACGATGACTCTGAAGCCGAGGGTGCCGGTGGTCCCGCCGAGGGCGCTGCCAAGAAGAAGAAGAAGAGAAAGCCCAAGAAGAAGAAGAAGGCCACTCCCAAGGTCCAGACCGAACCCCCCACGGTCCCCGTCGCAGCTCTCTGGCCCAAGAGGGATTTCCCCACCGGTGAGATTGAGGAGTACCGTGAGGAGAACAACTACCGGACGACGGACGAGGAGAAACGTCACCTGGATAACCTCAAGAATGACTTCTTGACTGATTACCGTGCCGCTGCTGAGGTCCACAGACAAGTGCGTCAGTATGCGCAAAAGACTATCAAGCCTGGTCAGACTCTTACTGAGATTGCCAACGGTATTGAGGATAGTGTTCGTGCGTTGACTGGCCACACTGGCCTGGAGGAGGGTGACGCTCTCATTGCTGGTATGGGTTTCCCCACCGGTCTCAGCATTAACCACTGTGCTGCTCACTATACTCCCAATGCTGGTAATAAGATGGTCTTGCAGCAGGGTGACGTGATGAAGGTTGATTTTGGTGTTCACATCAACGGGTCGATTGTCGACAGTGCCTTCACCATGGCTTTCGAGGAGAAGTTCGATCCTCTTCTGGCGGCCGTCAAGGATGCCACCAACACTGGTATCAGAGAAGCTGGTATCGATGTCCGCCTGGGTGAGATTGGTGCCTCTATTCAGGAGGTCATGGAGTCGTACGAAGTCGAGATTGACGGTACCACGTACCCTGTCAAATCTATCCGTAACTTGAACGGACACACTATCCTCCCATACAGCATCCACGGCACCAAGAGCGTGCCAATTGTGAAGAGCAACGACACAACCAAGATGGAGGAGGGCGACGTGTTTGCCATTGAGACTTTCGGATCGACTGGTAACGGTTACGTTCACGAGGATATGGAGACGAGCCACTATGCCAAGACTGGTAACGCCAGCAATGTTCCTTTGAGATTGTCGTCTGCTAAGAACCTGTTGAACGTGATTACCAAGAACTTTGGTACTTTGCCATTCTGCAGAAGATACCTGGACCGTCTTGGTCAGGACAAGTATCTGCTGGGTGTAAGTTAATTATTGATTGACTATTCAATCCGACTACAGTTGCTAACAACGCATAGCTGAACAACCTGGTGTCATCAGGAATTGTCGAAGCCTACCCTCCATTGGTGGACAAGAAGGGCTCGTACACCGCCCAGTACGAACATGTAAGTGATCCTTATTATCTCCTGCATATGCCAGCTCAACTAACATATGATAGACTATTCTCCTGCGCCCGACAGTCAAGGAGGTTATCTCCCGGGGTGACGACTACTAAGCTGGACCGGGAATTCAAAAGACAGATAGTTACTTACTTAGCGGTAATCAAAAATGGAACAAATGGCTACAGAATTTCAACTCTTCTACGGTGTTCTTTTGACGTCCGAAAGTATCTCTCACTAAGGTATACTCAAACTATCATGTGCATTACTTCGCCACCTGCATCATCGCCACCTCCGACATTTCCGACTATGACGGAGTCGCCTTGGTAGGGTCTTATAGGGTTATGGAGAAAATCGGGATCCACAATCACATGCAAATGAAGACAGGGGAGGCGACAGCGGGTGAAAAAGGGTGCATTTTTAGTGGACCATGATAACAGGGAGGAAGAATCTGAGGGTATGGGCTATATGCATGTGTGTGCATGTAGGCTGAAGAATATAGGATGAGATGAGATCTGAGATGTGGAAGTACAAAGACAATAATGACGACACCATAGTTCTCGGGCATACGGATGCCCTTCGGGAGCTAAAAACGTAGAGTTTTACAGTCTCCAATCGGCAAAGAACCACCTAACTTGGTCCAACCAGGCTGCTTACTAAGAAAACGGGTATGCGGCTCTGAATCCTCAATAGGCTGGGGTAACTACAGGGAGTCAGGGAGGGGGGAGGGATAAGAAGGGAGGTTGCAAATAGGGAAAGAACGGGCTAAGACTGGCTAGGGTAAAAAAAAGGAATTACCTATGACAGACAGGGCGAAGGCGGGATTTGAGCCAGCTGTGAAATTTTCATTTGAATTATTTATCTGTGGTTTCCTTTTTTGTTTTTTCTTTGGGATTTCCTGGTGGTGGTTTTTGTACGGTTATTTATTTGAGTTGTGGTTCTCTTTTTTTTCTTTGGGACTTTTGTTTGACGATATCTTTCACTTGATTCTTTTTTTGCTTTTTCTTTTGTAGTTGCTTTGAGGAGAAGGACGATACTTCTTTGATTACAGAACACACGCATTAACCTACTCTACTCGATACAAACCACGACCTCACACGACACAAAATCATGAAAGTCCTCAGTACATCATGCACCTTCGCCTACTCATGGGCTGAAGTCTCTTCGGCCAACTGGTCCAAATACAGTCCCATAAACACCAAGTCCTCGCACGTGATAGCCGTCGACACGCTCTCCCGAACCGTGGACCCCAAGACCGGCATCCTTCGTACCGAACGGCTAATAACCTGCAAACAAAGCGCGCCCGACTGGATGCGGAGTATCATGGGATCCGGCATGGAAGTATCCCACATGTACGAGGCATCCTACGTCGACCCCGCCTCTCAAACCGTCACCATGGTTTCTCAGAACCTCACATGGAACAATCTCCTCAACGTTGAAGAAACCGTCATATACAGACCATTCCGCCAGGGCGGCAAGATTATCGAGGGCGTCACGGAGTTTGCGCAGGAAGCCAAGATTACGGCGCTGTGTGGTGGTTGGGCGCGGATTAAGCATAAGATTGAAGATGCGGTGGGGACTCGGTTCCGGGAGAATGCGAAGACGGGACGAGAGGGGTTTGAGTTGGTTTTGGCGATGTCGCGGAGGGTTTTTGCTGAAGAGAGGGAACGGGAGAGATTGGCGAAGATGGCGTTGGCTTGAGGGGTGGGGCATAAGACGGATGGGAAGATAACGAGGGATTCATTTTGCGTTGGAGTTTCGGGGGCTTCTGATTTATAAAAGTTTTTTTTTCTTTTTTGTTGTTGGCTATGGCTAGGCGGGAAGACCGCAGCTGTTAGGTTTTGATTTGGGCTGTCTTTTTTGGTTTACGATATTCTTCCCATTTTGTATTATTAGTGTTATCATTTAGAAAGGACGTTATGTCCAATGGCATTTTTATTCTACATCTATAAAATGAAATCCTCGATGATAAGGCACATCGCATCCTGTGTGACTGAATATCGGATTTCGTATTATAACCCGAACCCTAGAATATTTACATATCACGTGCACAATTGACAAAATAGGTTATATGGGAAATCAGCTTTGTGATTTATATTGATATGTACATAAGGAAAGGTAAGACTCAAAGAAAAGAGGTACAAAAAAGGAAAAACTAAAGTAGGGTAATCAAGGAGAGTAAGTGATCGTAAAACATCGTGAATCTAAAGCAGAAACCGAAAAAAAGAATAATAGAACAAAATTATACAGAGAAGAAGAATTAAACCCGAAACTGGTGCGCTCTCCAAAAGAATAGAAAAAAGTAATAAAGAGTAGTGGTGAGAGCGGGGTACCAGTATGGGCCGAGAGCTAATAAGTCTCGTAAAAGTACATGTTTACTAGAAACATAAAACAAGATTGTTCACGGAACAAACTTAAGCGTAGTTCTCAACAGCCTGGAAGACAGAACCAGCAGAGACAGAAACATTCTCAATAGTGGCAGTCTTGCCAGTGAGAGAGGTAGTCTTGATCATGACACTGTCAGTCTCAAGAACGCCATCAAGGACGTGAAGGTTGTATTGGTCAGCGACCAGGTCAGTCCACGAAGCACCAGAATCAGTGGACAGGGAAACTCCAGCAGTACGCTCCACGGCGTTCTGTACGGTAACAGCGAACCACGAGCTGCTAGCCTCGCTGTGCACACGGACAGCCAAGGGCTCCTCGGCAACAGGGCAGGCAGTCCAGCTCCACTGGACGGCCTCGGTGGCAGCGGGAAGTTGAGCGTAGGTGGCGGGGGTGAGCTCCAGGTGGGTGGCGTTGTCGGCAGTCAGGGCCTGGTTGGTGACCATGAGAGTAAGAGTCTTCTCACCAGCAGTGACGGCGACACAACCACCGCAGTTGGAACCGAGGTTGAAGATGGACGAGGCGATAGCAGCAGTACCGTCGATGCCAGCAGGGAGAGTGTAGTCAACGAACGAGCACATGGCATCCTCCCAGCAGTCCTCCTCAGTGCACGAGGCGTCAAGCTTGCTGACGGTGCCGAAGAAGGGGGTAGACTCAGTCTGGGCAGCAGCACCGATGATGGCGGAAACCTCGGAGGAGAGATCAGCGAAAGAGTTGGTGATCTGGGCGTCGGTGGAACGGGCACGGTGAGAGCGCTTGGTGAAGGCACCGACGATGTCACCAATGGTACCGATGATGGTGCTGAGAGTGTCGGAGCTGGAATCGTCAGAGTCGGAACCAGAGCCAGAGACAGCGCCAACAATGTCGCCAATGATGTCGATGATGCTAGAGCCAGAGTCGTCAGAGTCAGAGTCGGAACCGGAGATGGCGCTGACGAGACCACTGATGATGGAGGTGATATCGCCCGAGCCAGAGCCAGAAACAGCACCGACAATCTCCTCAACGATGGAGCCGATGTCAGTGGTAGAGCTGTCAGTACCGTTACCGGCGTCAACCAGACCGCTGATGATGGAGGTCACAGAGCTAAGGTCACCACCGGAGATGGCGGAGGTGATGGCGCTGATGATGGTGCCGACGACGTCGGTAGAGGAACCAGAAGAGCTGCCGGAGATGGCATCAACGAGGACGTTGATAATGCTGGAGACGGCGCTGGAGTCACCACCACCGACAGCCTTGACGATAGAGTTGACAATATCGGTCACATCAGTGGTGTTGGCAGAACCAGTAGCGGCGGAGAGAAGGTCACCGACAATGCTGGTAACGGAGGTAAGATCACCAGAGCTGACGGAGTCAGTAGCAGCAGTAACCAGGGCGCTGACATCAGAAGTGGCGTCACCGGAAGAAGAAGAACCAGTGACAGACTTGAGGATAGAGCCAAGGATAGAGCCGAGATCGAGGGAGCTAGAAGAGGTGGAAGTGGCGGTGGCAGCGGAACCGGTGGCAGTAGCAGTGGGAGTGGTACCGTCAATAGCATCGCTAATCTGGCCAACAATATCACCAACATCATCAATAAGACCGGTAATATCACCAGTCTTGATGTTACCGGCAATATCAGAGATGTCACCAAGGATGGTGCTGGCAATGGGAGCAGCGCTGGTAACAGCGTCAGTAGCATCAGCAATACCGTTGGCAATGTCAGCAATAACGCTGTTATCAGTGCTGTTGGCAATGCTGCTAGCAAGGTCACCAATGGCGTCAAGACCCGAGTTCAAAAGAGGAAGACCAGCCTTGATAGCGGAGGAAACACCCTGGACGATGCTGGCAATGCTGCCGGCACCGGTGAAGGAGAGGGCAAGACCACCAACACCGGAGTCGCTGACAAGGTCAAGGATGGTGCCGACGATGGGAGCGGACTTGGAGATGAAGCCGGAGAGATCGGAGGTGATGTCTGAGATGGAGGCAGTGCTAGAACCAGTGGCGTTGGCAATGGTGGTGGCGATGGTGGACAGGGTGTCGTTGGAAAGATCAGTGCCGTTGGACTTGATTACACCAGCGGCGATAGCCTCAGTGATGGTGGACAGAGTCTGGTTGGTGATGACAGTACCGTTGAGAGAAGGGCAAGTGTGGATGAAGTTACCAATCTGGGTCTCAAGAGTAGAAGCACGGCTGGTGATGTTCTGGGCGGTAGCCTGGACGGTATCAACAGTAGAGTTGGTAGCAGTGGCAATGATCTTAGCAGCAGCATCAGCCGAGGAGGTAGCATTGCTAGCGGTGATCTCATTGATAATCTGGGTGATGTTGTAGTTGGTAATGTTGTTGACAACATTGTTAACAACCGACGACGAAGAGCCAGTCGAGGTGCCAGAGCTGGTGCTAGAGCTAGAGTTGACAGAGCTGGTGCTAACAGTGCTAGAGCTAGTCGAGCCACCGCTACCACCAGACGAAACAGCCGCAGCAAGAACAGGCGCAGCCGAGTCCGAAGCGGGAAGGGCAACCTTAGAGTTGGCGGAGCTGCCGGAGGAGGAAGAGCCGGTAGAGAGGACGTTGGTGGACGAGCTGGAGGTGGTTGTCTGAGAGGATGAGGCAGTGTTACCGCCGGCCAGCAGCGCGTTAATCTCACTGATGAAGGAGGTGACATCAGTGGAGTTACCAGTCACCTCGGTGACAACGCTGACCTTGTAAGTGGGGCCAGTGGAGGTGGTAGCGACGGAAGTGTCAGCGGAGCAGATGGCAGCGGCGGAAGCCAAGCCCGCCATAACGGGGGCCACAAGAAGCATGTTGGAACGCATGGTTTTTGAAGTGCGGGAAGTAGAATAATTTAGAGCAGTTAGAGAGCGTATAGAAGATTAAGGTATAAGACGAAGAACACAAGTGGATTCGAAGAAGAAAAGAAGTAAAGAGTTATTGGGAAAAGGGTATTAGAGAGCGACTATGGTACAAGACCAAAAAAGAAAAAGAAGGTAAAAGGGAAAAGAAAGAAAGGCTTCAAGTCTTCAAACTGCTAGAGTTGACTGGATTGTGATGAAGAGAATAAGAAAAAAAAGTGAAGTAAGAGAATGGGTTCTTGACAAGATTATATACAAGTAAGAATGCAAGCCGTGATAAACTCGCTCGACTCCCGGATCCCCCTAGTCCAGCGGCGTCACGATGAAATGCCGCCAATACCTCATAACCCACGCGCCAACCAGCCAAGCTCGATCAAAACAGCGGTCCGAGAACTTGAATGTCAAGGTAACTCACGCCCCTCAAGTGCACGCCCTCATCTGTCTTGTCAGCAAGTCGCTCGTTCAGAAGGGAAAAAGACGCCATGATCATCCCGGTAACCTCCCATGATTGGTAGTATTCACAGTTTGACTTTTGCACTGGTGACTTATAGAAGCTTGTGGGAGGGGTATAATAGGTTTTTGATATGGCGACTAGTGTAGGTTCCCTCTATAAAGTGCTCTATAATGAAAATGAAGGAGTTTGTTCTTCTGACAAGTTGGATGGTAGAAGGCTCGTGCAAGGAAGGAAGAGGGGTGTGTATTTTAGGAGAAAAAGAAGGTTTAGTTTCTGCGAGATCTTTAGAAATAGTGTAAGTGGGGTAATTGAATACGTATTTACATAAAGTTAAATATCACGACTACAGGGTAAGTTGATTGTATCCTAAAAGGCCGCTAGAATCGCCAATCACAAGAACCGAATGAACCGAACCATCTAATGGAATCCAGAAATTCCCAAAAGTAGAAATCTATCCCCGACGAGGTACCAAGGATCCATCAAAGGACCTCACCATTCAGGAACCAAACAAGATCCTTCCATCCTCTCAGACCTTTAATTCACAAGGACATATGAGAAAAGGCTCAACAACACCAAGAAACCCACAAACCGGAATACACCCTGCCCTGTAAGTACATATTAAGAAAGGGTGATATTCCGAGCACATTCAAGCAAACTTGTAGCACAAACTGTATCTGTCATCATCGGGCTCATTCAGTATTCATATCCATGTAATGTTCCTATCCCACAATACGGCGAACGGTCGATGATCAACGGGATCGACGACACGAGTGGGTGGAATCGTTGATGGAATAGTTCACCGCCTTCCGATACTTCCCACTTTTCCGGGGTTCAGGTGAGGTGAGGTTGTTCCGGGTGGAAATTCTCCGGGAGCTAGTTAGTTAGGGGATGGACTTTTAGATGGTATCATTACACGTGCTTACCCGGGGATTCTCTACATAGGTTAGTGTTGATGATGATGATGACTCTATGTACAGACCTTTAGCTTTTCTTCTCGACAATCTAAGAACTTGGTGGGTATCCTTTAAACGTCAAAATCCCCAACTATCATCCACTACCAAATTCCAACTGTCCCATCCAAACCACATGATCATCATCCGCCATCAAAAACCTCCGAAATCTCCTACATCAAACCCGGTCACTACTAGGGTTACAAACCCGTACATACAAAAACCAAAAAGCGCCATGGGCAGCACTCCCGTCTCAGCCAAAGTCATTGCGTCCGTCACGTTTGTCCATGCTCTCACCGGAAGCCGACCACCATTGTGACCGATTAAGATTGGAGGAATCCATTCGGGATAAGGCCAAAGCTTCTTTGTTTCTTGTTTGTGTTAAGTTTATTCAGTGGGTTTTTTAAGAAAGTGGTGGGTGAGGGTGGTGGTTGGGTGAACTTGACGGATATCCGCCCACTTGAGCCTTTTTTGTAGGCTGGGCTGGATAAATACACGTGGATATGAACAAACATTTTGCCAACGGCAATTGTGTTTATTAGTTATGATGAATGTCATGCATTTGGAAAAGTGGTTTCTAAGAATGTTCACAGTTAAGAAACTTGATTAAACTATCTCCTTTTTTTATGTAGTACCACCAAATCATCAACCCGCCCCAACCCAACCATTCAATCCCCTGACACCACCATAACTTTATCGCGTGGCCGGGATCCACAACCGCTCCTGAATAAATACCTACGAACACACCCTAAAGTCATCATGCATATAATATGCACATATACACATACATACACAGTTACCGTGCTCTCTCCCACTTCGGGATATCCTACAGTCTGACTTGACCTGACCTGACCTGACCTGACCTGTCTGGATGCATAATTCCAAAAAGAAACTACAGAGCTTTGACTCGGGAAACAAAGTTGTCAGAACACTTGGAGGCTTAATTGATCCAAACTTTTCAACAACCGACCGGTGGGTGTCGTATACAAGGTCATGGCTTTTGTAAATTGCCGGGTACATAGCTAACTGATTGTGCGAGCGGGATATTACATTCAACGTTATGACTTCTTCGGTTGGAGTATCTCGTAGCAATGGTAAATTACGTAGTAATGCGATGTACATATATGGGATGATGACTTTTGTATGTATGCCAGTCTACACTACACTCACTCATAGAATCCCGGTTGGTGCAACAACAAATTTCATTGATAATGCTACATCACTTTCAAATTAACAAATCGCTATCTTCAATTATGATTCATACTGACGCTCACTCGTTCACATAAGACTCCTTCTTCAACGCCCCAGCTCTATTAAATCCATAAACCTCCCCATTCCATTTCTCATAACCAAGTCCAAAATCTGAAAGTTCACTTTGAGTAGCCACCCAAAGAATCGTAGGAACAGTCCCTCCACTAGGAAACGTCATCGGGAACAAATGACGAGAATGACTTTCTCCCAACTCTGCAAACTTTGCCCGTACTTCTGCAAGCCACCCATCAAGAACCTTCTTGTTCGCTTCACCATCTACCAGTTCATAAAAACCTTTCCATTTCTCTCGATCAAGCACCAAAGTGTCATATGATAGAACCCCGAGACTAGGTACCACTCCTTGTTTTCCCAATACACGCCGGTCAATCAACTCGCGGATATTGACATGGCCTCTCTCAGTACATATCGTCTCGCAGATATCCGGTATAAAAACACCAAAACACCCAGAATCTGATTTCCAGTAGACTTCACTCCAAAGCACATCGCCTGCGCATGGATGTTCACCATGCTTTGGTATAGGGTTCAGTGTACAGTAGAGCTTGTGCAGCCGGGTAAGGGGAGTAACGATCGTTAGTAGATCCATGAGTGGTGTGTGCCGTATACCCTGCTCGTCGCTCTCGGGCCGTTGCAACTTGAACCTTTCAATAAGCTTGGCGACTGCGATTTCCTTTTTGATCACATATGCAGCCACTAACTCATCAGGATTTGCACCATACATCGTACAGCTCGCATCATCCGATACTTCACCTAGTGCCCGGAGTCCTTTGCCTATCCACATATCAGCAGCATTCCAGTCCTTGAGATGCATGTACGCAATTGACAACCAAAGACACATCGAAATAAGTCCATGCTATGGTAAACCCTTGTATATGGGACTTTGGTAGTACCGCTCAAGCATTCGAGCAGTTTTCAAAAGTGGTCGGAGAAAACTGTGATCCACAGACACAGGCCGTCTTTTGCCCATCCACTTATCCCCTATCTTTCGAAGCCATTCCATTTCGCGCAACTCTATCAATGGTTGACTCTCCTGTGCTTTACATAACTGACATGTGCACTTCTCGCCAAGGGTCTCCAATATCTCTTGTCGCTGGGACAATGGAAGTTTTGGTGAAACCTTGCAAATACTTGGTTTCTCCTTGGTCGTGAAAGCGAAGTTTTTGCATGCAACAAGGAAGAACCTATGCCCAGCTCCCGCTGTGTTGATGATATCGGGAATACAAGAATGCCGGAACCTGCTAAGGGTGGGTGACACTCCAAGGTTGACAGATTGGTTTCGAGTGAACGGTTCACCCATCAAATATGGAAGCGCCGACTTGACTCGTAAACGTTCCAAATTGCCAACATCAAAAACATGTTGGGGGTCCGACAAAGGTGACGGCATATCTACGCCCTGAACTTCGTTTGTCAGCATTTCACGATACCGAGGTGATCGAGCGGCCGTGAGAATATTCCGTAGGACATTTTCTGTATACACTGAAGTATAGTTGCGGTGCTTCGCCGAACACACAGCCATAGTCAAGTTGTCGATTGTCATCACCCAGTCGCCCCTGTTGTATGCTTTATTCTCTAGCGTTGCTTTCGACTTGTTCCAAGCAAGAGGGTCATGCCATTTTGGCGGATTCCTTTGATCCGAAAAGAATGGTGTACAATCAAATGAATACCCTTCTCTATTTGCCTGTCCACTGTAAATGCTCAAAGACTTGAGTGAATCTACATGGGCTTGGTGAGTGGCGTAGTATTGCATTCTGGTCAGCTGAGTAGCGAAGAAAACTTGGTTACGGCATTGCCATGCAAGTTTACGTGAAACATCGTATTCCAAAGGTGCATCCCCATCCGCACCTTCACACATGAGGTTCCCAGCTGAAAGTTCTTGTAATCCGACACGGCCATAGTACTCCACCGCTTTCGATGCTATGGTGTCCAGGAGCTTCTTGTGCTTGTTTTGATATGCAATCTTACCACCATCTTTCTCGATAAGTGCAAACGCCTTCAAACAACTAGCGTAACACAAGTCAGTATATACGTCATACAAGCTTTCGTCGTATTTCACAGAAACTTACCATACTCCTGCAACTTCAAGATGTTTGGCTTTCAAAGCTCCCATTGCAAGTTTCCCAAGAATACTCACAGACAACGACTCGGCAAGAATCTCCAAGTCAGAAGGGTTTTCTACACACAACTCAAAGTCCAACGTGCCAGTTACGACAAGATAAGGATTATGGATCCGAACCTTCATACCGGGTTGTAGTGCTAAGTTGAAGTGACCAATGAACAAGTTGTATGCAGCCACTCGTTGTGTGAAACCTTTCTTGTCTTTTATCCAAAAGATATGACGTCTGACGGAATCTGTGTCGTACATTTTTGTGAACGCTACTGCATCTATGTAACCAGGATGAGGATGTTGTATGGATAGATCTGTCAAAGAAATCTGATGCAGAGATAGCGTAATTAGTATGTCTCCATGTAGACTGACATTGTTAGTTTGAGCAGACTTACCTCGGGGCCCTTGTTCGGATGTTTCTGTGGCGGATGACAGTCACGAGGGATTTGTAACGCAGCCTCTCGTGTACAACTAGAGTCATGACCAAACAATACTCGACTTCTTTGTAAGGCAATATGATCATCAGTTGGCACATATCGAGTTCCCAGATTCTTTACATTGCGATCCTGGTACCAACGTATCCTTCCCACGTATGTCCCTTCCATGGGAAATGGATCAAGGCTAAGCTGCATGAGGTGGGGGACTTGTGCTGCGTCATGCGGTGGAAGCAAAAACGGAGGCTTGCGTGGTCTTCTGAATAATGCTCGACAATAGTCAGCACGGGAAGCATCTAACGGCGCAGGTGGAAGCCACTTTATAGACAAGATATTTGACATGATGGGCGCCCATAATTGCACTGGCACATACTACTGGCCATTACCCACTGGTGGCTTGATTGCCAAATACTTTGTTCCCGAAGCTGCCCATGTCTTCTCGGGGTTTCGATAACCGTTTTTTTCGAGTAGAACAACCGGTAGAGACTCCAGTCTCACTTCCAAAGGGTCTGATTTAGATACTTCCGATTGCATCAGTTTTCTCCATGGATATCCCTTGGAACCTAATAATGACGGGATGTTGGCAAAAAATGATGGCATGCGACCAAACCGGCTTTTTGATTCTGGCTTAGGGGTTTCGGTACCGGCGTTCGAGTCATCGGGGGTTGGGTCCGCTCGTTTCTTGCCTTTGCCTTCGTATTCATCTGCCGTTGTCGAAGAAACCTTTGAAGGATCGGAAAGCATCATCACCTTCATAGGCTCAGTACATGTTTCTGGGGCTGATTCTCGGGAACTAGGACCTGGATCGCCCGTCTCGGATCCTGATGGGTTCTGAGGTGCCTCTTTCTTGTCTTTACCCTTGGCCTGACGTTCGGTTGGTTTTGGTGAAACGAGGAGGTTTTTGTGATCACATGCGGGAAGAGGTTTCGTGAGAAGTTCATTTTGTCCATTCCCCATGTCTAACAAGGGATTCATTTTGTTCACCTTCCTCCAGGCCTTTTCGAAGTTACTTCGTATGTGCTTTGGGGGATCAGCTGGTGACCCATCCAAATTGATATATTGTATCTGCGAGCCTGATTGTACGTTTTGGGGTCCAGGTGGTGCTATACCCAGAGTCTCCTTCAACTTGGAAAGTAAGTCCAAATTTGCGACCTCTGCGTCTGGCTCATCCGGTTGTTCAGTAGGCTGATCCTCAGATGCTGCGAGGTTATCCGCATTTTGTTCTAGGTATCCGACTATTCCATGAGGATTGTTGATTACCGTTCGTAGCTCTCCTCCGTGGTTTCTGGAAGTTGAAGAACCAGGCATGCCAACCAAATTCTGAGCGTCGTGACTAGATGGAGCTGAGGAGTCAGAGGAACTTTGTTGGATTAACGGGGCGAAGTCATTTGTAGAGTCGAAAACTAGATCTTGAGCTCGGGCTGAAGCGGTTGAATCGATGCTGGCTTGTTGTACATGGCCACGTTGTGTATTGCCACGTCGATTGCCGTTTCCCCGCTGTCCAGCCCATCTTGTGCCTTGATTCCTCCTGGAGTTGTGACGACGCGAACCCATTTTGAATTGGTGAGGGTAAGGGTGTAGAAAATAAATACAATAATTAATAATAAGACCCTATAGTGTTAAGTAGTAATTATTTGGTGTTATGAGGGTATCAGTTGATAATGCTTCCAGTGAACAGTACGAACTCAGTACATCTAAACCATTTGACGTCTAATGTCAACACCGCCGTAACCCAAAAGTAATAACCCCAAATCAGTCATGTTGTTCACCAGAATAGGAAATAATGATGCACCCCACCGACCACCTGCCAACAGCTGTCCCAGCCTTTCTCGCCTAGCGTCTCCATAGTTGTATTTTTCAGCCCCACCAGCTCCACTTCTTCTGAATATAAATTGAAGCCTCGCCGCCCGTTCTTTCCAAATTTGTTTCTTCTTCTTTCTTCATTATGAACAACGCAAATAACACTTTCAAGCTCTTTACTTATAATTGATGCGAGACGGTATCCTGATCTTCGGTGAAGGAATATCTCCACGACCATCGATTCAAGAGTTTAGCAAAAGGAGAATGATTATAATAAAGCTCGATCTTGGGTGCGGTGCTTCTTTCGCCTTCGGGTAATTGAGGAGGATCGCAATGATTGGACTTACATCTCATCACCATTACACATGCTGTTGTAACATTACAGTGTGTTTTTGTGTGAGATTGTCTATGAATTGTCATGTTAATGAATGGGCTTGAATGATTCGATGTTTTGTTTTACATTGGAACATTGACATCTGGTAAAATTTGAGGCCGACCGTGATCTAGATCATGGTTGGCCTAATTTTTTGTTGTCTGCAGTGTTAACCCTAATGTGATAAGGGTAAATCGCTTAATGGTGTCGCCGGTGCCCGACTAGATAAGAAGAACATCTTCCGGACCGTTTCTGTATCTCCGCAAAAAAGGATCTCGGTTGCAATGCCGTGCAAGCAAAAGAATATTCTCCCCATCTGGGAATCGAACCCAGGTCACCTGCGTGACAAGCAGGTATGATCACCACTACACTAATGAGGATATGATATTGATGGTTATTTCTTGAATATCACGATATATATAAATATCGAATTTTGTGTGATGGACGGTTGAAGTGAACCCATAGGAACGGTATATTGGCTACTAAATCCTGCTTTTTACATAAAACCGTTTATTTGATTGTCAACTTGGTATGTTTTGTGTCATTACATAGACTCTTGTATCACAAGTAGTTGTAGTCTGCTTTGCCAAAATCATGTTTGTGTATAAAAATACCGACATAAAGTTGGTCATCTGTAGGGTTACTGGCATAACCCAGGTGTACTTAAAAAACGCCACATACGCCACGATAACACGGAGCTTCCAGAGCAACAACGGCATGGACATATGAATAAATCGAGTCCCTTTATCAGCCTTGTAACCTTGTATATTGTCAATCAAGATCATCCTCCTGTCACACATCATGAACCACCTTGGATTCTCGCGTCAAGCGCCACAGCTATGCCGGATGACCGGTGCTTCCCCGTTACATTCACTGGCTCGTCAGACCCCGGCTCTCACATGCCGCTTACAGTACCGGCCATCTACCAAGGTTCCGGAAACCCGCCGGACATGGGGCCATGATACGGACGGCTTGAAAACGTGGAGACAAACCAGAGCATTTCATGGCACGCCGGCTGTCCGCAAGAATCACTACTTTGATACACTTAAATTTGTTCAAAAGCTGCAAAGCCAGGGGTTGACAGAGGAGCAGGCAGTGGCTATGATGAAGGTTTTGAACGATGTGATTTCAGAAAGGTGAGAATGTCCTCCCCCCCCCGTTTGGTATCAAGCCGGCATTTATTCCTGATGTACTAACACACGGTAGCATTGAAAACCTCACTCGTACCATGGTTCTACGCGATGACGCTGCAAAGGCGCAGTACACGCAGAAAGTTGACTTTGCAAAGCTTCGGTCTGATCTGTTGTCAGCCACGACAAGCGAAGCGGATGCTACTCGTTCCGCGCACGAGCGGATAAGCAGTGATATTGCCAAGCTTACGTCCCGGCTTAAAGATGATGTTGGTCGGACACAGGCGAGTGTACGGCTTGATTTGAACCTCGAAAAGGGGCGGACACGTGAAGAAGCTGTCATTCAGGAACTTAAGATCAAGGAGACTGAGGCTAAGATTGAGCAGGAGGTTGCGAGTTTATTGGAGAGATTGGAGCAGGTTAAGTTCCAGACTTTGCAGTGGCTCATTGGTGTCTGTACCGGTTTTGCGGCGTTGATGCTGGGTGCCTGGAGGTTGTTGATGTAGAGGGGCTCTGTACATATAGATGGGGAATACCATGCCAAGTTGAAGATAGGACGCATATGATGGGTATCTTGGTTCTGCCCATATTAATCCTTGGATTGTGTGGCACCCCTACGGGTGGTCTGTTTCAGAGTGTCCAAAAACATGCCACCTGTCAGGCGTATCTGTTTACACGGTCATCCGTATAGCATCGATTTTATAGGCTGGGCTCCCGGCACCGAACCGGCGAGTGGTATTGAAAAAATAGAGATGTTTATGTATATACAATACATCAAAGTAGATGGATGTATATGTATGTACAAGGAAGGAAGTAATCATGATTTGAACTTCACATTTGTATGTGTATGTGACTGTATGAGAAGTCCGCTCTTTAAACATTGTTAGTCTTAGTACAATTTTCATCTGGCATCATATAAATTTCTAAGCATTGACGGAGGCCAACCGATGTGGTACGATTTTTAGGACCAAATAAACTTTCCAGGTCAAACCGTATCCGAGATTCACGGGACACAAAGAGGCCAAGCGTGTTTATATCTCCCCGGGTTTATCGGAGGAATCTCAATGTCAATGACCATCCAGTCAAAGTTACTAAGCGCCATCTTCCATCAAAGATAATCGGCGACATCAGACCACGGCGTGTATAGTAAACACAAGATCATGCGTGTCCGGGAATGCGGAGGTAAGTGGTTAGCTTGGTCTTTATATCATTGGAGGTTACATTCGCCCGTTTACATGGTCAAACTTTAAGTGTAAATTTGAAACGTCTCGACAAATGTCAAAACCGGGCGTTAGCCTTTACATCCGACGGGGGGGTCTCCAGCGTTGGTGCGTGGAAACTGTATCTGGCGCAGGGTTCTAGAAGGGTCAGTATACTTGGGACAAAGAATAGCACCACTGCCAAGGGATTTTGACAACGATCACCAGTTTAGCATGCGGGAGTCTCGACTGATGCTTCCAGTAGAATATGGATTCAGTATTTGATAAGATATGTTAGTTGTGTTTAATGTTTGATCAGCGTGGGAGCCGTCAAGTATGTATGTATTTACCGATGGGAATATTTGTTTGGACCGGATTTTTGCATGTCTCGTTCTATTTACTGTATCCATTACAGACAACCAACTGAAACAGCGCAGCCACGTCTATCCGGGGGCCCCAAGCACAGTCGTCAGTGGGGGCAGTATTGTGTTTTGACTTTTCAACAACCCGAATTTTTAGTCATGATGAAGAAGGGGGCAAAATAACTGTTAGTGTCGTGTGCTTGGTTCTTTTCTTTTACTTGTCAAGCACTTTGGCATTTGTAGAAGCATTGTGTGATCACTATTGTTTTTTTGATAGTGTCATGGTTATGTGACCATCTGTTTAGGCGAACAACTTGTAGACTGTGCTGAAGGGTTCTTGGAAGGACGGACAACAGGCTTTCCAGCTCAGGAACTCGGATGATCAAACAAGCTCACACATAGAGAAAACAGGGGCCGGGGTTGGGCAAAATGCTAGTTCAGTTAGTTAGTTGGTGAATCGATAATTGAAGGGTCAGATTTGAATCAAATGGAACCATAATTATCAGAAATAAACGATACTTCGTGAACTGTACATATGTATATAGTACATATCTCGTAGTTCATCAGCAACTATACATACATATTCAAAGTTTGTTCTTGAACGACGTAATCTGTAAGCACAAGTTATCAAGATATGTAACTGGGTCATTTCTTTGTTCCTACGAAGCTGATTGGTCGGTGAGCGGGTAGCTTGGCGAAAGCCTGGCGGTTAAGTTAAGTAGTAAAGCGGTAATACGACCATGACTATATGGGTTTAATGACGTGAAGATTTCTTAGATTCTGGTTCCCTTGCGGATAAGCTTCCAAGTCCGGCGAGTAACGTCCGTCGATTACTGGATGGCACACTTCATGGACTAGACATCTGGACTTTTACGACTAGGGGCACGGTCCTATCTTATGTATTGGTGATGTTATTTGTATGTACTCCTTTGTGTTGCTGACCAACATCGAATGGGGGTCAGTTTTTTTTGCCTTTTTGTAAACTATATCTAGATCATAATCCGCTGAATATAACGTTGTACATAAGAATCTGTTCTTATAGTTCTATTTTCATTGTCTCTCAGTATACTCTACCAGATGTAAGCATCTTCTCGGGAAGTCGTTTACCTACTTACATACATATCCAAGACAATCACGAATATCCTTTTCTTCTTCACCCACCCAACTAACAAAGGTTGTCTCCGTAAACCCGCTCGTCAATGCATACGCACACCCCATACCCCGAAGACTCCTCGTAACACACCAGCGGAACCTAGAAACACCGGCAAGGGACTCTTCCTGTTTCTACTCTCGAACCCCTCCCCTCTTCTCCCCAATCCAGCCAAAAAGGAAACCGAACAGCCAAAAAAAACGTCTGTGAGAACGACCTAAAGCACGACCCCATCAAATCAATCCACCCGTCTTCCCATATATATGCGAACGGCCGCTTTTTTGCACTTTCTTGGTCACGTCGCGAGTTTCTGCTTTTTCTCTTCTTCCTTTTTTCACCTCTTCTTCTCCAACCCCTCTTTTCTTATAATATTGGCATTTCGATCCTGGACTGGACCTGTGATTCGGTGTCTTGAGAAGTAAGAGATTCCATTGGACAGTTACTTACATTACCAGACCCTCGGCTCGGGATAGACGATATCTGGTTCTTCATCTGCCACGGCTACTCTCTACCGTTTACTCTTTTTCTTTCTTTGTTTTCCAGAGTCTGCAGGTTCAGATATTTCAAGATATTGTTTTATAATTCTTCGCTTCTTTTCCAGACTTCTTTTTCTTTATTTCACTTTAGAACTTTAACCAACTTGCCGCTTGCATTATACCACCACCACTACCACCACCATTTCGATTGTCATATAGTCACAGCACTCTGCGATTGCCGTTTACCGACTACGTGACCATTATTCCGATCGCTTAGCTATAAAGTCCGACATATCACGCACTGAACATACTTCAACCTCGCCTTATACATATCGAAATCACACTTGACATCCATTCAAAATGGGTGCAGATTTAACAACAAAGCAGCTGCTCAAGAAGCAGTTGACTGGTTCCAAGATAACCTTTCACATTCTGTTCTGGGGTTTACATTGGGGTCTTTTTGCTTATGGTTGGTATGTATTCTCACTACCTTGAAATCGAAAATCTCATCAATTAGTTAGCTAACAAATTGTAACAGGATCAAACAAAATAATGATCCAAGATTGGCTCCTCTCAACACCCTCGGGTTATCCGTCTGGATGTCCCGTGGTGCTGGTCTTGTTCTCTCCGTCGATGGTACTTTGATTCTTCTTCCTGTCTGCCGTACAATTGTTAGAATGGTTCGTCCAAAGATCCGCTGGTTGCCACTAGATGAGAACCTGTGGTTCCACAGACAAGTCGCCTACGCCATCCTTATCTTCAGCATAATCCACACCTTCTGGCATTACGTCAACTTCTTCACTGTCGAAAGAACCCAGATTCGTCCTCAACTCGCCGTCCAGATTCACTACACCCAGCCCGGTCCCGTCACTGGCCACGTGATGCTTTTCTGCATGTTGTTGATGTACACTACCGCCCACGCCAAGATTCGCCAACAGTCGTTCGAAACCTTCTGGTACACTCACCATCTTTTCATCCCCTTCATGCTTGGTCTTTACACCCACGCCACTGGTTGCTTCGTTCGTGATTCCGTCAACCCAGTCTCGCCTTTCGCCGGTGAAGAGTTCTGGAAGCACTGCATTGGTTACCAAGGATGGCGTTGGGAGTTATGGACTGGTGGTTTCTACCTGTTGGAGCGTCTCTACCGTGAGGTCAAGGCCCGTCGTTATACCGCTATTACCCGTGTTATTCGCCACCCGTACGATGTCGTCGAGATTCAGTTCAACAAGCCTAGTTTCCGCTACAAGGCCGGTCAGTGGCTGTTCCTCCAGGTTCCCGCCGTCAGCAACTACCAGTGGCACCCTTTCACTATAACTTCGTGCCCCTTTGACCCTTATGTCTCAGTTCACGTTCGTCAAGTCGGTGACTTCACTCGCGCCCTGGGTGATGCTCTCGGTGCTGGTGAGGCTCAAGCTAAGCTGTACGATGATCCGTCAACCGACCCCATGGCCATGTATGAAATTGCCCTTCGGAACGGTGACGAGATGCCCCAGCTGCGTATTGACGGTCCTTATGGTGCCCCTGCTGAGGATGTTTTCGAGAACGAGATTGCTATTTTGATTGGTACTGGTATCGGTGTCACCCCATGGGCTTCGATTCTGAAGAACATCTGGCATTTACGTAACGGCCCCAACCCACCAACTCGTCTCCGCAGAGTAGAGTTTATCTGGGTTTGCAAAGACACTACCTCGTTCGAATGGTTCCAGAGTCTACTTTCCAGTCTGGAGTCCCAGTCAACCGCTGTTGTCGACAGCAAGAACGGTGCCGAAAACAACGTCCGGCCTGGCGAGGGTTTCCTTCGTATTCACACGTACCTTACCCAGAAGCTTGATACCAACACTGCCCAGAACATCATGCTCAACAGTGTCGGTGCTGACGTTGACCCGTTGACCGAGCTCAAGTCCCGCACCAACTTTGGTAGACCAAACTTTGACAGCATTTTCACAAGCATCCGTGACGGTATCATGGATGGTACTTATATGAACGGCCTTCACTCTTCCATGCGCACCACGGTTGGTGTCTACTTCTGTGGCCCAACGGCCGCTGCTCGTTCAATTCACACGGCGGCTAACAATGCTACGGCGCCCGAAGTGAACTTTAGATTCTGGAAGGAGCACTTCTAAGTAAAAGTGCAGGTGGTTATGATGATTTTTGTAGAGCTATGAGGGGTTTGTTTTTCATTGGTATACTCCGCTGGTTTGTTTTTTTTGCTTGAATAAAGATTTAGTAGTGTTTACATCCAATGTCATTTGTATTTGTCGTGACCTTCAACCTTGAGTTTCATACTGTGATATCGCTTTGGTAGCCCGAGATCGTGATCCTGCCCACTTCAATTGATGCCAGCAACAACCCATCATGCGACCATTTAACCCCATAAACTGTATGCTCGGCCGCAACACTCAGGGTTATATTCTATTAATACCGTGATCTGATTATCCCAAACGATAGACCTTCTTCTTTGGGGAGAATGCGTTGTCTTGGCGGTGGCCCCGGCGCTGTGCATAATGGGCAAGTGGCGGAGGTCGACGAATATATCAAGGCAGCACCCGCTGCTTATCGTTAATCATCGATTTACCATCTTTTCCACTTCTGGCATTTCGATTGCTGTTCTTTTGTATATAACCTAGCTGATTCGAATATTTCCAAATGGCCGCCATTCGCAAAATTGCTACTCTGCTTGCGCTTACCTCTGTTGCTTCCGCCGCCCTATTTGACTCTCCAATGGCTGCCGACCATCCCGACTTCTTTGAGGGCGTCCACGTCGATAGTACCCCACCCATCATGAACATCGGTTCGCCCATCGACGACCTCAAGGTCTCTCTGGGTCCTGGCACCGACCCAGACAATCTTGGTGTTATCGTCACTATCACCAACGGCGCTAAGGTCCCTATCACTCTTCTGACCTGGGACACCCCTCTCGACGCCGCTGCCGCCGACCGCGGTGTCGTCCAGGTCACGCTCAAGGGCCAGACCGAGCCCATGGACCTCCCAATTCGCCAACTGCGGAGACCGGCGCCATCGTCATTCGATTATGAGACTATCGAGCCGGGTGCTAGCGTGCAGGCCGAGATTGATCTGGAGAGAAGAGAAGGACCCGGAAAGGAGATTCGTCAGGCTGGTGGTGCGCAAGTCACGGTTTCCGGAAAGTGGAAGGGTTGGGCTGGTAGTAACGTTGCAAGTCTAGTTGATAGCGGCGTTGACCTTGGTCGTTCCAAGGTTGGTAGTTTTGCTTCGGAGCCTGTGACTTTGGTTGTTTGAGAGGCTATGTTCTGAAGCCTTTCGGCGATTTTGTTCTGTTAGCTATGTTTATGATTCGGGCTTGACAATACAAGGGAACTTTATGAAGATTTAATGGTTTACAATTTGTCCTATATGACTACAAACAGGTGGCCCGTCCCAGCTGACTGTAGAACCCGTGATTACTTGTACAAAATAGACAGTGTGATTGGCCGTGAAGCGGTTTTCACATATTCTCCTTGCGTCGTTTGACCTGCGTCAAGACAAGGCTCCCGTGTGAAGACAGCAGGGGCAGTGTCCTTCCCGATCAGTAAGGTGTTCAGCCGGAGTGTAACCCGACTTTAGATATCCATGTGTTACAGAGTAAGACGACAAGTCACAACAATTAAAGATTCAAAACATTGCAGAAACCGATAAAATATTTAATTACAGAGCTAAAAAATCACTAGACAGTCAAGTCCACCTCACATTGTCAATCCCAAAAAAGCCACCACCACGTCATCACCGCAAGGTAGTCCCAAAGGGTAGAGATCCCGTATTACTGCATCTGCTTCCTCCGGAAGGGGGAGATTTGAGGAAAACAGAGCAAAAGTAAAATGCCCATCCAAAGCAGGGATTTCTCAGGGTTACATACCAAGAGTGATGGAATTGGTCAATGGAAAAGCCAGCAAACTTGCGAGGGGCAAGAAGCGGCTGTAGTAGTAAATAAGGCTGTATTCCAGCAGAAGAAAAGAAGGGGGATCGAATGAATCAAACAAATTGCCGAGAAGTTGGAAAGAAAGATGTAAAAGACGGTTCTGGTTGTGCATCAATTATTGGACACCAAAGAACTTGGGCTCTGGATTTAGAAGAGCTCACCGGGAAGACCACCGTTGGCGTCCTTGAGGATCTTGCGGCGGGGTTCAATGACAGACTCCTCACGGCGGAAAAGCTCGCCAGGGAGACCACCCCAGGCGTCCTTGAGGATCTTGCGGCGGGGCTCGAGAACGGCAGCCTCCTCGCGGCGGAAGAGCTCGCCAGGGAGACCACCGTTGGCGTCCTTGAGGATCTTGCGGCGGGGTTCAATGACAGACTCCTCACGGCGGAAAAGCTCGCCAGGGAGACCACCCCAG